>VYZW01006668.1:7473-167356 GCA_013401315.1 Balaeniceps rex
AGGTTGATCGTTTTGTAAGCTGCTAGACACTGTCTGTCTTTTATTGTTCTGACGCCGTTTTCATCATGATTGCTGTTTATTTCCATGAGCTGATTTAGGGTTTTTTTTAATTATTTCTAATGAGCAATCTTGTTTTCTCTTTTTCAGCTTTTCTGGGAGAAGAGGCTACAAGGCCTCAGCGCATCGGATGTCAGTGAACAAATCATAAAATCCATGGAGCTACCTAAAGGTCTTCAAGGTATTGTGTTCAGTTACAGCAGTTGCTTCAGATCCACAAAGTTGTTTGTGTTTAAAAAGGACGGAGGACTTTTTTATGGTCTTAACAAGTTTTCAGTTTACAGTCAGATTAAGTAAACTTCAAATTGTAAACGTTCTTGCTCACAAAATACCTCAGTCTCCAAAACGATGTTTATTTTTAGTTCATTTATGTAGTTAATATAAACCACACTTCAGAACTGCACTCTTATTGGTGAAAGTTGATCTGAAATATGTTCAAGTCATAGTTTAAAATTAATAACTTTGTTCCACTGCTTGGGAGATTTTCTTGGGAACTTGAGTGTTGTAAAAATCTCCAGTGTTTATTTTCCAGAATTAATTTAATCCATGATGNCAATACATGACTGCTAAGTTTATGATGTGATCATCTTGATTAAAAAATTGATGATATTGTAATTGTTAGTGTAAACAAAAAACCTAGCCAATTTTAGACATGGAGATGGCTTCTGAAACACTAACTTACACTTAAATGAGAACTGTGCTATTACAAAGCCATTTTTAAGAACTTGCAGTTAACTGTTTAGATCATACAGTCATGTGTCCAGTGGCAATTACATCATGAGTATACATAACCTTACAAACTGAGAAGAGCTCTGCCACTGGAAGTTATGTATGAAATGCGAATGGTAACTATTCAGTTATCTTTGTTTTAGGAGTTGGCCCAGGTAACAATGACGATACCCTGTTATCAGCTGTTGCTAGTGCTTTGCACACCAGTTCTGCACCTATCACAGGGCAGCTCTCTGCAGCCGTTGAGAAGAACCCAGCTGTCTGGCTTAATACATCTCAACCCCTCTGCAAAGCTTTCATAGTCACAGATGATGACATTAGGTAAGTTTCATAAAGTCTTCAGTAAAACGAAAAGCAAGTTCAATTAACGTAGATTCCTTCCTGGCTCAGTGCAGTCCTGGAGATGGGAAGAGAAGTGCAATCATTTTTCTTGTACCTGTTGATTAGTTCTGCAACTTGAAAAAAATGAAAACCTGGGTTTTTTCCTTGTGGTCAAAATAGTAATATAAAATATTCACTAAGGTATGAGTCATAATCCACATTTTCTTTCCCAAGAGAGTGCCCTAAACAGTAACGTATAGTCATGATCAATATTGGCTTTCTTCCTAACCATTTCTGGTTTTGTCAAGTTAATTTGTTGATCTCAGCTAAAAAGTAAGCAATTTCAACAAAGGAGAATAAGAATATTCCCCTATAGCATATAGCTTTGCAGCTAATACACTCTCTTAAAGTGGGAGATTGGGATATGATATGAAGAGCACAGATAGATCTATTCACATATGGGCAAAGATTTTGGTTTTTAATAGCTGCACTGTTAATTTTCTTTTCAAAGAAAGACTCATCCTTTTTTGGGTACTAAAAGCAGGGCCTTCAGCACTGAATTTCAAGGTTAGGACTGAGTGAAGAGAGAGATTTCTTGTGGCATTGACTGATTGCCAGAGTGTGGCAAGACACAGGACACAATCCTGTCATCCAACTATTTTTTAGTATGGCTTAGCATGAATCAACACATGGGGTGAACACTGCCTTTAGTATCACATTTTTAGTTAAATTCTAGGTTGCATAGGGAATCTGAAGACCAAACTTGGATCTTGCCACTTAGTGGAAGTCACTCAGCACCAAAGTCCACTACTGTCACATTCTTTTTCTAGGCCCTAGATGGCTAGCTGAAGCTTCTGCAAAGCTAATGTTAAGGTATAAAATTATCTGATTCCCAGTCCTTTGCTTAGGGACTTGCTTTGCTTTATTTTCTTAAACATCAACTTGAAATGCTTTCAGAAGGTAAACTCTTCTTGCTTTGTTACAGAAAGTTACAGGGCAGGATGAGAAACTTTCTTAGCGTGTTTGACAACATTTAGTATTTATTGAAAGCAAAATTCCTTTTTTGTCTTATCAGTCATTCAGTTGTTTTTACAAAGCAGATTCTGAATTTGATGTCAGACAGTACTGGCAACTCAGGAAGGACACAGATTCTGAACTGGAGCAGCTCTGCCTCTATGAATATACTGCCAGTTTGGTGTCTCTTCTGGTTCATGACTTTGTAAGCAGCTCACTACAAAAGGATTAAATATTCTTAGAAGTTACGTTTTCGTACTGTTTGTGTGAAGCTGGCTTTCATTTTAAGACCGTCCAGAAAACACATTGCATGAAGAAGTAGTATCAGAATATGGCAACTGTTATTACTAAGGAAAGCAGTACGATTGCTTTCTGAGCTTACATAATGGTAAGGAAAAGTTCACCATTGGGGATGTCTGGTCAGGTACCAGCATATATTCTTTTGTACTATTAAATTCTTCAGGGAGATTGTAGCAGTTGTTTACATCTAATAAAATAGCCGTCAGCTTGACTGACGTTTAACTTGAAGTATTCCTGGTCATGTAATGATGGTCTCTTTCATAATCAGAGTAAAATGCAAAATTTCCTCTTCTGGTTCAGCACGTTCGCTGGGAAGACTTTAAATAGCTTCCTATAAATGCATGATTAAGAAACAACCATGCTTCCTTACCACTAGGGGCAAGCACCTGTTTCTTTTCTCAGTTGTGGGATACACCTTCTGAATAGTTCTGGGCTTCTTAATGCTAGTCCTGTGAAAGGTAAGTATATAAAATGAGTATGGTGTTGTTCCCAGTGGTCTTTACATCCAAGTCTTTGCCTCCTGAGGCAGGCTTTTAGAATTCCCTGTTAACTGTTTCCTCCCATACTGATTCTGTGAGATCATTTATCTTGAGACTGCTGCTTTGCAGCTTCTGTTTGTAGCTTCTTTCCTGACCAGCATCTAGTTATGTTCTTTGCAACCTCACTGTTGAGTTGCCTTCATCTCCATGAAAGGCTAAGACGTGACAACCTTTGTGTCTCTGCTGGATAAATGCTTTAATCAGTTTCTCTCTTTTGGGATGAACTGGGGGATGGTATCTTCAGACAATAACAAATAGATTGTTTTTTTCTAGTTGTGCTTAGGTGGGTGAAGTTTTGCAATATATTATAAAATTCATTTTTTGACTCACAGCTCTCTTCTGCTTCATAGTCCAGTCTGTCATTCTTTTCAGTTGTCTCTCTCTTTAGTGGGATTTTCTAAAGCTTATAGTTTTCAGGGGATTTCTTTTCCTAAAGCATGTAAGTCGTTTCTGAAAATCCCACCTTTCAGTTTTCAATAGCCCTTTCTCTTGCTCAGTCTAGGTTCTTTGCTGAGCACTTACCATCACCCAGTAGGTTTTGTTCCTGAGCTTTCTCAAGTATCTTTACAGTTGCCCTTTTCAAATAGCATGGTAATGGGACTTCTGCTTTTTCTTATGGGTAGCCATAACCTGTTAAACTTACCAAACATAACAATTAGTGTAGCATGTCTGGCTGTGTCATGCTCTGCACAGTAGTGGGTGAGAAAAAGTACCTGTTAATCTGTCCAAAAACTAAGCTGTATTTACCATGAGACAGGAATGGAGAGTAATTAAAGTTTAATGCTCTCTAAGTTTTGTTTGTTTGTTTGGCATGGGTTTAAGAATGTCTTAAGATTAAGCTATATGAACCTTGATCCAAGCTAGTCAGCTGTAGCTTAGTCCCTCACAATATTCCTCAATACCCTATACGAATCTCCCTTTCAGTATGACAGACCAAAGCCATAAGAACTATAATGTGCCAAAGGAAGAAAATGAGAGATCGAGAACATTTCCACAGTCTGAGCTCTCCTCAGGAATAAGAAAATGGTAAGGTAAAGTGATGTGTGTTGCAGGGAGGCAAAACCCTAAATAATTCTTATCAACAAGGTGATCAGGCCCAGTCAGCGTGGGTTTATGAAAGGCAGGTCCTGCTTGACTAACCTGATCTCCTATGACAAGGTGACCTGCTTAGTGTATGAGGGAAAGGCTGTGGATGTTGTCTACCTGGACTTTAGTAAAGCCTTTGACACCATTTCCCACAGCATTCTCCTAGAGAAGCTGGCTGCCCATGGCTTGGACAGGCATACTCTTCACTGAGTAAAAAACTGGCTGGATGGCCAGGCCCAAAGACTTGTGGTGAATGGTGTTAAATCCAGTTGGTGGGTGGTCACAAGTGGTGTTCCCCAGGGCTCAGTGTTGGGGCCAGTTCTGTTTAATATCTTTATCAATGATCTGGACGAAGGGATCGAACGCACCCTCAGTAAGTTTGCAGATGACAGCAAGTTGAGCGGGAGTGTTGATCTGCTTGAGGGTAGGAAGGCTCTGCAGAGGGATCTGGACAGGCTGGATCGATGGGCTGAGGCCAATTGCATGAGGCTCAACAAGGCTCAGTGCTGGGTCCTGCACTTGGGTCACAACAACCCCATGCAACGCTGCAGGCTTGGGGAAGTGTGGCTGCGAAGCTGCCTGGTGGAAAAGGACCTGGGGGAGTTGGTCGACAGCCGGCTGAAGATGAGCCAGCAGTGTGCCCAGGTGGCCAAGCAGGCCAACAGCATCCTGGCTTGTATCAGAAATAGTGTGGCCAGCAGGACTAGGGAAGCAATTGTCCCCCTGTACTTGGCACTGGTGAGGCCGCACCTCAAATACTGTGTTCAGTTTTGGGCCTCTCACTACAAGAAGGACATGGAGGTGCTGGAGCGCGTCCAGAGAAGGGCAACGAAGCTGGGGAAGGGTCTGGAGCACAAGTGCTGTGAGGAGCGGCTGAGGGAGCTGGGGTTGTTCAGCCTGGAGAAGAGGAGGCTGAGGGGAGACCTTATGGCTCTCCACAACTACCTGGAAGGAGGTTGTAGTGAGGTGGGTGTTGGTCTCTTCTCCCAAGGAACAAGTGATAGGACAAGAGGCGATGGCCTCAAGTTGTGCCAGGGGAGGTTTAGATTGGATATTAGGAAAAATTTCTTCACAGAAAGGGTTGTCAAGCCCTGGAACAGGCTGCCCAGGGAAGTGGTGGAGTCCCCATCCTTGGAGGTATTTAAAAGACATGTAGATGTGGTGCTTAGGGACATGGTTTAGTGGTGGACTTGGCAGTGCTCGGTTAATGGTTGGACTCTATGATCTTAAAGATCTTTTCCAACGTGGATGATTCTGTGATTCTATGATTCTGTCTTGGCTATGAGATAAACTTTCTGACCCCAAATCTAAAGGCGAATTTAATACGGAGTATGCCAGGAAAGCACAGTAACTAGGCATCTGAGAATTTCTGTAATTACCATTTAGAGTGTGCTGTCTCAGCAGTGGTTAATTTCTGCTCAGAGGGGAGGAGGAGGTGGGAAAGATCTATCGGAAGCGATGTGGTTGGAGAGGTGTATGTACATGGGGGAATTAGCAGATGCCCCTAAACCCGCGTTTACTATAATACAGCAAATACAGTCAACATACTAGTAATTAATTCTCCATTCAGCAGTGCATCTCAGATCCAGTTAGTGGAAGACTTCTGGAATCCCTGCTGCTGAGAAGCTCTAGAGTATGTTTTTCATAAAAACAGAGTAAATGTTACTGTAAGCACTTATGGTGATGGTTCTCAATTAGAGATTACTATTAGAAAATACTCTATTTGAATGTGCTGGAAGAGCAGAGGAAAGGGGTATTACCTCCCTCCTGACACGCAGGGAGGTAGAACTGGTGTTCAGACAAGGGTAAGTTGGTTCTGTGGACTTTTCCCATCCAATCTGACACCAATCTTAAATGTAAAGATACCTTTGTGTTTCTGCTGCAGCTAAATGCTATTACTAGGGCTATACGCAATTTTTTATTTTGATGACAGAGTAGATATTGCATTGCCAGCACATAAGGAACTAAATCAAATGGAGCCTCAATAGATTTAACAATATAGAAAAATAGATGGAGAAATCAGAGGGGAGGTTGGCACAGTATCATAGTTTGATTGCATACAGCAGTGTGGAATCACACATGTCTTTAAAGCATGCACACATCCCTTAGTTGTGTGGGCTGAGAAGAGTGCAAGTAGTGAGGACAAATAAAATCGTTCTAAGCGCGAAGAAAACCATCTGAATGCAGAGCTATACACCATCCTGTTGTATCAGTTCTCCACTAAAAATAAGGTCAGAATTGGAATTAGAGGCTTGTGGATTTCTGTGTTAGGAGTAACATGTCTTTAATTTTAGCTTGCTTTCGAAGGCAACAGGACTTAAACTAAAGGATGAGAGAAGGCCACGTACACTGTAAATAGGGAACCTGGGCCCTTAATAACAGGGGCTAGTCCGAGATACAGAAAACTGGCTGTCACTTCTGCATATTGTGAGAGTTAAATACTACAGTCATATGTCCGAGATGGTAGGAAGGGGCTTGTTACAAATCAGGATCACGAGTCTGAAATCTAGGACAGGCTGAGCTTACGCTTCAGCATGTTTTTCAAAACTTCATCAACATAGTTAAGTTCATTTAAAAGCAGATCTCAAATAAAGGAGCCTAATGAGCTGGTAAAGCTTATGATTGTTTTGTGCCTGGCTCCTCAAAGTTGATATTTAAGATACTTGCTGGCCTTTATGTCAGATTCCATGTCTGGACAACAGACTCACTGAAGAGCAAAGCAGGGAAGGACCTTGGTAGCACCAAGAAAGAAAGGATGTTCCAGATTAACTTCTTGTGTGCTTTCTGGCAAGTGCATTCTCTGATACACATTGATGTTATGAAATATTCACAGCCTGGAACAGGCCCCCTTTCTCTCCCAGCTCAGCTGTTCATGGCTTAATTCAGGTTACTGAGTGGGTAAGGTGGTCTAAATGCCCTGTGACTTTTTTGGCAATGGGAAGATTGATGATTACCCTTAACTTCACTGGGTATGTGATACTTCAAGACTTTTCCATGAGATACACTTAAAATGCCCAGTGACCAGAACCATGTTCAAGGAACATTTACATTTCATTCTTGATCCATTCTTTGTAAGAGTAAGGAAGTGTCCTTAGTGTGTTTTAGTTCATTGGAATTTTCTTCACACTCTAAAGGGGAGCTTTATAAAGATACTCCAGCAGCTTTCTTCTTTCTGATTCGGTCATTCAGGCACTTTTTAAAAAATGCTGTCGTTAAGTGTTCATATATATCATCATAGCCTAAATTAGCCCTAGGTAAGGAACCACCAGGAATCTAGGGAAGGGGTCTGCTGGTGTAAATGACTATTGACTGTAGTCTGAAGCCTGTTGTGATGGAGTTTGTAGGCTGTGGATTGTGGAGAGATCCTGCTGTCTTAAAGTCAAAATTCTAAAGCCAAAAAGGGGAAAAATAAAATATACTTCAACTATTTATTTTCCATAATCTGGCCAGTTCACAGTGTATTCCAACAATGAGACGGTGACAACTTTTTATTTCTGATTTTTTTTTTTTTTTTAAATTATATTTCAGTTTATGTGTGCTCTTGGGAATAATTTTCATTCCATTAACAAATACTGAATTTGCTACTCTGACTTTTATTTCTCCTTTGTCACACAGGTTCTGCAAAAGATAAGGCATCTTTGTTTTTGTTCAGTTCTCTGCCCTGGGGTTTGAAAGATCACTCTCTAGGCATTGAAAGTTAACGGCACTGGGACAGTAAGCTGTATATTGAAGGTAGAAAACAAGGATAGAAAACAGCTGGAAGATAGAAAACAAGAACTGCTAGCTTGTTCTTTTTTTTTTTTCTTCCTTTTGCTGTCTCTGTAAGCAAGCAGCCTCCTCTGAAGTACTTAGGGAGTGCTGGTAGCGGTTGCAGCCATAGAACTGAGTAGCCTTTGAGGCTGGTGCTCCTCAGAGGCTTCTGTGGAGCGTGTTGGGTATCACTCCTGCTCTTCTAAGATTTGGTGTTCTTTGTATCTGTCCTGCCATCCTAAATAGCCACGGGGAGTTTGTGGCAGTAACGAATGTTTTCCTGTGCCTGCTTCTGATGAGTTCTGGCCATTTTTAAGCATGTATTTTGTTTAAAGATTTTCTTTTTTGGAAAACACAGCTTGCTAGAACAAGTGGATTTTCATGTGAAAAAAACCCTGGGTCTGATGCAAAATTTGTGTTCTCTTGGGAAAACTTCAAAAGAGGACTGTGTTTTCTGGTAACACTTGAAAGCTAAATCTTACCTTCCAAACTAAACATTGAATCAAAATATCTTAAATTTATATTGGTATTGAGGTAATATTTTTGAATTAACTTTCCCCAGGGAAACAAACCTTTGTTTCAGCAGAAGTTGCTGCCATCTGAAATGCATCACTTGACTAGTAGATAAGACTGAATAGATAGGTAGGAATAATTAAATAAATCAATAGAAACAGTGAAGCTCCTTGAGGTTCTTCCCCTGCACACACATTGTGTGGGACTTGGAGCTGGTTCTTTGAGCACTTACAAACCTACCCAGTGCCCCACCATCCTGTAAAGGTGCTCCTGGTGTACACACCCTTACGCTGGGAAAGAGGGAGATTGCCTCAGATCTCCTTTACAGTGCTCATGACGGGAATCTCCTTCTCTGATTTTCAGTGATCCACCCTAAAATGTCCCTGCCAAAAAAAAAAAAAAAGAAGAAGAAAAAAGCCAGCCTGACAAAGATAGTCCAGTGGGATATTGCTCAATTAACTTTGTGTTTGGTCTTTTCAGGTATCTAATCTGAGAGTGGAAGATCATATGTCACATTCAATCCTCCTGTCTCTGTATGAGGGAAAGTAAACCGTGTACGCTGAACCAGAGAGGTTTCTGTCTCAGAGTGTTCTCAGTTTTAGTGCCAAGCACTATCTGTGTGCATGCGTAGGTACAAAGGGAATAGAACTAGTCAATAAGGGTTTAGAGAGGTGGTTGATGGCCCACGCTTGTCGTTGTTTAAGAGGCATTTGGACAATGCCCTTAATAATATGCTTTAACTTTTGGTAGGCCCTGGAGTGGTCAGGCAGTTGGACTAGCTGATCATTGTAGGTCCCTTCCAACTGGAACTACTCTATCGTATTCTGTTCTAAGTTAAAATAAGAGTTGAGAAACCAGTTCTGACTCATTGTTTATGCAAGTATTATGCTCCCAGCCTACTAGTATACTTGAAGGAATGATGTTTCTGCCCCTTCTTCCTATCTCTCCCTTCAGAAAACAAGAAGAGCGGGTGCAGCAAGTGCGCAAAAAACTGGAGGAAGCACTAATGGCAGACATTTTGTCACGAGCGGCGGATACAACAAAAGATATAGATGTAGAAATGGATAATGGAGATGAAGCATAAAAATAAATCAGGTGAGACAGATCTCCTGGAGGCACACTCTGAGATTTACCCGTCTCAGCTGCTGGCAGTCGCTCAGCAGTCGTTCGGCGGACAGTAGTATATCACACACAAGCAGTCCTGCTTTCTCCCCGCATGTGTGTTAGCTGACATGCACTATGCCAGCAGAACACTAGGGTGATTTTGCATATATAGACATGAACATCCTCACATTAAATGCTGTGCAGATCACCAGGGAGGAAAACCCAGTGTTTTTCATCTTTCATGGCAAAGACCCAGTCTCTAGAAATGATTGCAGGTGTATTTTCTGGCACTTAGTACTTGATGTGAAACTGGGGTAAAGCAGTCGAAGTAACTGGCCTTTTTCCGTTCTTCAAAATTTAATTTAGTAAAATTGCATAACAAGTTCCTGAAACTTTTCTATTTATTTTTAAATGGATAATACCTCTACAAATGAATTATCCAAGGCATCTCCTTGTATCTTATACCTGTTTACAGTACTGATCTGTGGATTTGCCAAACACTTTCTTAAAAATCTTTTTTTTTAATCATCTGCAGAAGAATGGCAATTCATTCTCTTGTTTCCATTGAGCTCGTAATGCTCATTTATGAAAGTGCACAGCTTTGAGATCTGACCTTTTCATAAGGAGTTAGCAGAAGTTTTAACAACTAAGAATTCTGTCTGGAGATGGTTGTGTAATTTTAAAGGAATTAAATTTCATTTTTTTGTTCTGGAGTTACTACCCATAAGGGAAAAGAATATATGTATTTCCTATTTGACAGATACAAAGGCTTTAACTTTTATACAACTATGAATACTATGTTCAGGTAACTTATAGACATAGGATGGAAGTTTCAAGGCTGTGACCTGCTTTAGCAAGGCTGCTGAACATTCAAACCGGTATTCAACCCATAGCATAGAGTGGTAATTGCATGGCGTTTTGGCTCCCCCCATATGGAGAAGATGAGCCTGGTGCACCCAACAGCCAGATGTTATTTTTGCACTCAGTATCTGGACTGCGCGCTAGGTTAGTGCTTCAGATACAAGGGTGTGCTGCTTGAGTAAATTCTTATAATTAGAAACAAAACGTATTTATAATGTACCCAGCCCCTGAATACTCATGTTTCTAAAGCACAGTCATTTTTATTACTTAGAGTGTCAGTGCAACATCAAGGGAAATTTGGTTTTCAAGTTGCGGACAAGAGCTATTTGCCAGTGTTGTTTAGTCCACTTAACAGGCCAGTAATCTTGATGTTTTCCAGGCTACTGGGATCTTTTAATTACTTTAAGTTACAGCTGTTTACTATTAAACTCTTAATCCCTGAGTATTTCTCCTATAAAAGTCTAATTATGGATAACTTTAAAGGAAATCAAGAAAGAACGTTGTTTTAAGTTGTGAAATTTCAAACCTTTGCCATTTTAGAATGAAATGGTCAGTTTGTTTTTTGTTTTTTTTTTTAAATTTAGTGTGAAATAATTCTTTTGTAATGGAGTCACACATTTATTTATTTCTGCACTCGTACTGTGGTTCTCTGCAGAAATCAGCTGGATCAGTAGACCTTGAGTTTCGCCAACTTGTGAACTCATTACCTATTTACATGGACGTAGCCAGCGTACATGTAAATGTACATGTGTTGGCCATGTTCTATAAAACTGCTTTTTTTGCCCTAGTGGCTTTAATTATAGACTTGAACAAGATTTTTGAGTAAGTGGATTAGTTAATGTAAAATAGCTTGAAAGATGCAGGTTTTTTTTCCTTTATACAGACCAATGTTCCAGTATGATCTTTTTATATTAAGAAAGTTTTTGTGTACACATTATGCTGTATTTAAAAAGCAAGAATTCAGGGAGTGATTTAAGGCTGTAATGAAGTACTGCAGAAGCCTGGGGAATGTGCCGGGAGGGTGCGCGGTGCAAGAGGCTGGATGTTAAAACCACGTTACGTATGCGGGTTGTGCTTAACAAAAAAGTAACTAGGCATCTGTGGGACTCTTAACAACTGAGTAGCCACTTACGTTGTATTAATTTTTTGTTACCCGCTTATGAACTATTTATGGTGTGCTCTTAATGTGGAACTGAAACACGGCTATAACTGCTCCAGCAAAGCCATTTTAATTGATGCAACCAGCAGCCTACACTTTTCCAAAAGGGATTATTTCTTTCTCTTTTACAGGTACTTTTAACTGACTTGTCCCAGGAGGAACTTCCTAAAAGACAGAGGCACTTTCTCCTTCGGTCTTTCGTTATAAGAAGAAATGGACCCATGCACATTTATATAGCTTTCTAATAGCATTAAAACCAATGCCTTTTTTAGACTCCTATTTTTGATGTATATATCTTATTTGAAAAGCAACTTTATTTTGTGTCCTATGACTTAAAGTCCTTTTTTAAGTATCGAACGTTACCCTTAATCTAAAGCTGAGCTTTTGATGCCAGGTTGCAAACCTACTGGAATTAAACTGCCTGTACTAAATATTTGTTTTTCCTGTGGTTTTTAGTAAGGATGGATCAGGAGAACAGAATGATTTCCCAATTAAAGATTATTGTGACTCTGTATATAAACAGATTTTTATACCTATGGGTGAAAACACCTGTACATTCTTCCGTCATCACTGTAAAGATAAATAAATGATTATATTGCAAGCAGTTGAAAACTTGTTGTCTTGTGGATAGAGAAAGCAAAGGATGTCCCTGCTCATATTTCAGCATTCCCTTGGCCAGATGCTGGATAGGCTGGGAAAAGCGTCAACAAGTGCCGTCTTTGCCCAGAGCACTGCCTCAGGAAATCTGTCTGAACTCGGGAGCAGTTGCGGCTTTTTCAGCCGAGGTGAAGTACAATTGCATATTTCCTCTGAGAAAGAAGACTGCTAAAAATAAGTAGCCAGCATGACTTTACAGAGTTCTGCTTTGAGGTCAAAGCGAGACTGTAAAGCAAGTGCCTTCAGTGCAGAATGCAGCAGGTGCCAAAACTTGGGCTTGTTTCTGTCTAGCCAGACAAAGCGGTTAGGACATCGGGATGGCCTACGGCACTGCAAGGATTTCTGTGAAGTGAGTTGGGTCTTGCACAGTTAATCAGAAAACTCAGAAATAATCAAAAAACTGAGCAGGTTTGCTTAACTTCCCTGGAGACTTAAAGACTAAATTGCCTGGCAAGTCAGAGTAGTTCCAAGGTTAGAATAAAGTCTGCTTCTCCGCGACTAGTAACGCATCGTACTGCTCTGCAGCCCATGGTGGGCGAGCTTTTCCGTCACCTCCGGAGTCTCTTCTGTCCACACAATACTGAACGCGAGAGGGAGAGCAGAGAGACAGGTGACCTTACTGCAGGGTTTCCTGGGATGGGCGCAGGCTGGGAATCGAGACAGATTGTCATTTTTCTGAAGTAGCTTCCTTTGGTTTATAACCGGGCAGAATAAAAGAGAGTAATGCATCTGGTCTTTTCCAGCCTGGTCGCAGACTGGGGAGCGATCAGATTCTCTCCCCAAGAAAAGAATGGAGCCTGTTACTAACAGGCTTCTGTGAAATTGGAAAGATGCTACGTTCCCCACAAATTGATGTTGTTTGATGAATTTCCTGAAGATTGCTTTTTGGGAATGTAAGTACGCTGCACTACCTAGTAACTTTTCAGAACACAAGGTAAGAGTTTGACAGAATTGGAAAGTAGAACTTGAGTGAATACACATTACCATTGATAATTAGTTGACTTTAAAAACAGTTTATACTTTTGTTCTAATTCCAGAGTCGCTTCATGTAATCACTGATCAAAGAGTTCATGAACGGGGACGTGAGTGACTTCTGTGTCGCTGTGCAGTGCAGTCTCATTTTAGGGACGAAAAGACCAGGACATGACTCCTCACATGACGGCATGTTGAAGTGCAACAAAACCAGCACAGAAGTGGCTTTAAAATTGGGAAGATTTTAATCTTCCCAGTTAAAATATTTCATGTAAGAGCAAAAAGTAGATACAGCTCTTTCAGAAGAAAGGTTACTCTTAATAGTAACTGGTTTAACTGTGCCTTGTAGTTTTTTGCTGTTCATTATGCCAATATTAACGCATAATGCCCGTGGGGTTGTCTTGGTTTTGCCTACAAAACCTCCGGTGCTGCGTGTCCGGTCTGGGCTGCCCTGATCGTGGTTCGGCACCTCCCAGGCAGGTGCAGAAAGCTGTGCCACCTGTGGTAGCTCCTGTGAGATGCTGCTCTGCTATTTAAGATGTTTTATTTCTTGATGATGTCTCATCACACTTTTTAGTGAGTAACCACCAGTATTAAAGGTAGCTGAAAAGCCTCGGGGGAAGAAAATGCCTCTCTTTTTTTAATGAAAAGGTGTTTTCTGTCAAAGCTAGAAAGCTTTGTATTAAAACCCAAGAAGTTTCCAAAGTTTGGACTCAAATTTGAAAAAAGAAATTTCCACTAATGCTTCATCACCTTTCTGTTCAGAATCGTGGTTCTGACAGAAGCCTTTCTTTCACCTGTTGGCAGTAAGACGGTATATCGGCACTAAAAAGATGGATATTAATCCACTGTAGTCATGGCTTAGTGATCCTCGGAGCAGCTGGGAATGGAATGATTTGCTGGGGTTAGTGGTATTTTTCTATCTGGAAGTCAGCAGGAGCACCGAGAGGGAAGGGCATCGCCCACGGCTCCAAGCTCTGGGGATGTAGTGCACCTCTCCTGGGCAGGTACCGCTCTTACCTTTGGAACAGATTAAATGGCTTCACTGGTTAGCTGTGCTGGGGCTGGTGGTGGTTACAGGCTCTTCCAGATTCGGGGTTCCCCACCGTGATGCCTCCCCGCCCCTCGGTATGTGATAACCCTCACTTCATGCGCTGCACAGGGATATTCCTTAGGCTCCCAGCTAAAGCCATTCCCCTTTTGAGAAAAGAACACCAAATTCTGGGGCCAGAGGGAAAGAGTGATGTGCTATAGCTTGGTGTTCGGGTCGTTACCTGTGACTGGAGGGACTTGGGATTGAGGGGCAAAACTGCCAGTGTGTTTGGGGCAAGGAAGTGGAGATTTACGGTTTGCTGCTTTTTCAGTTGTTAAATATCATTAAACAACTTTTTTTTTTTCATCTTTTTTTTTTTTCTGGGAGAGAGAGAAATAACTCTAGAAAAAAAATGGGTTAAAGGCATTTACCTCCAGGCATGAAAAAATAGTGATCTTACCTGTTCTGCCTGCCGTGCTAACTACAGCAGTCTCGCTGCCGGAGAGAGAACGGGGAAAGACTTTTCAGGTCCCCTGTCCACCTCGCCGCTGCTGTGCGCAAGCTGGTTTCCCTCAGCCCTTGGCCAGGCAGGGTGCTGGCGGGCACGCTCTCTGGTGCAGGACCTCACCGTGGTCCAACCGAATATGAGTTTATTGTTAACAACCTTCATCTTTCCTTACACCCTTAAAAAAGTCGATTACTAATAATTTTGGCTAATGCTTTAGTACTCTCAGTGTAGTTTAGCTTTATACTGGCACCAATAAATTGGACAAACAAGATAAGCTGCAGTTACGTAAAATTGTGAATGCGCTTTTTCATATAGAAGCAGGTGTCAAAACCAGCAAATACAAATGATTCCGTTCCTACTGGAAGGAGCCAGTCTCTGAGCATTGAGGTGACCCCAGGACCGTGCTGTACCAGGTACGGAGCAGCTCTTGCGTGCAGACAGCAATTTGGAGATCCCATTGCACGAGTTGCAATTCCCTTGGCACATCGTAAGAATTAAAAGAATTAAAGGCTTGGCAGATGCTAAGTTTCCTTCAGGGAGATTTCCTGTCCCTTCTCCCTGTCTCATTGTAGAGCTCTCTCCACCTCTGCCACCAAATCTGTGCAGAAAGGAAGGATGAGATTAGGTTGCCCGCAAACTTCTGCCAACCATTGGCACGTGAGCGATTGCATCTCTGTGCAAGCAGAGTTTTCCTCCCCGAGCATTAAACCTGCCTGCTGTATACGTGTTACAAATCGTTTCTGATTTTCTTTCCAGCAGGGATGTGTTCACATGGTGGCTTATATTGAACTTTTTGGTAATATGATTTGCAACTCATGCATGTTGTTTAGCTGCTATAGTTCCTTAAAAGATGAGTCGGTTCCCTTCATCAGTCACTGGGATTCCTCCTCATGTCTCTTCCCCCGTCCTCACTTTGTAAAGTAAACCGTTAATGGTACCTTCATGAAATAACTACATTTAATGTGAGATCAGCAGTTTAGGTCAGGGTCCTTAAATGAAGTTTCCTTCATCTTCTGTTTGTAGCTCTTCCCTGGAGAAACTGGAGGTTGCTGACCAGAGAATTGTGTGTGACCACAACTCGCCCAGATCTCCCCTCCGTGGCTATTTGGGTTTTGTTTGCATTACCTGCTTTAACATCTACTCCTTGGAGGAACTCAAATACGGTCTAAATTAGGCGGTCGCTGTCGTCTTGTGTATGGATACAATATTTATAGTGCATAGGAGCAGCTTGCATTTCATATATAGGGGTAGCCGCAGACTTCCCACGTACGTACGTACTCTGTTTGCCAGGAGCAGACCCTAGAGTCACCGGACACACTTCAAGAGAAATTCAGATCACCTGTAAATCCGAAGCAGCCTCTTTAATACAAGCAAACCGAACCCAGGTATTCTATGTAAGTGGTTCTTTGTTTTCTCAGGGAGGTGGAATTATTTCTCAGGCAGCAAAACGCTCAACTCTCCCTTCTCCTTCCTTTGCGGTTTGGCTGGAGGTTAAGTCCAAAAGCCAACTTGAGAAAAGCCGTGGTGCGGAATACATCGGCACCTTCTAGGAAAAAGCATACGCTGGGTAGCGGGGCAAACGCCGCCGACGCTGCGTGCCCCTCCTGAGAACGGCAGCAGGGATCTTTGCAAAGCGATGGGTGTTAGGGATGCAGGAGACATTTGGGTGCATGAGTACGCATCGTCTTTCACATCCCGTATCTTTTTGAGGCAGACGTTGCTTAAAAACAGTGCAATAGTCTTTTGGGGGTGCTAAAATTCTCTGCTAAAGTACACCTCAGTGAAGTGAGCGGCTGCTTTCTCATTGACTTTAGAAGAACCTAGGTACACGCTTTCATTTTTATATCTACACCAGAAAGATGGGCTTTTTCCTGGCTTTTATGTTGAAAGTTTAACAGCTTCTCCATTCAGGCTGAGATCACTTCACTGCTGCATCGCTGGTTGCATCTCCAGTGAGCTTCCAGTGTTGGTAGCTTCGTTCAGGTACTTCGTGCAGATTTGGGCGAGAGGTCCAGCTTCAAAATCTGCACTCAGGTGTCGGTCCCCAAATCAATTAAATGCTAATGATCAAGTAGTCTAAACTGGGGATCTACTTAAAAAGGGGATGCGTGGCAACACATTGTCTGGGACCGGGCAGGGATGGTACCTATTTTTGCCAACGGGATACCAATAAATTGGCCAGACAAGATGTCCGGGCACTTGCAGCATTGCAGGCAGATGACCGTCCCTCCCATGGGAGACAGTCCTCCACGAACTTCTCCAACGTGGGTCCTTCCCACGGGCTGCCCTTCTTCACGAACTGCTCCAGCGTGGGTCCCTTCCATGGGGCGTAGTCCTTCAGGAGCAGACTGCTCTGGCGTGGGTCCCCCACAGGGTCACCAGTCCTGCCAGGAGCCTACTCCAGCGTGGGCTCCTCTCTCTGCACGGGTCCACAGGTCCTGCCAGGATCCTGCTCCGGCGTGGGCTTCCCATGGGGTCACAGCCCCCTTTGGGCATCCCCCTGCTCCGGCGTGGGGTCCTCCATGGGCTGCAGGTGGATAGCTGCTCCACTGTGGACCTCCATGGGCGGGGGGACAGCCTGCCTCACCATGGTCTTCACCAGGGGCTGGAGGGGAATCTCTGCTCCGGCGCCTGGAGCATCTCCTCCCCTCCTCTTCACTGACCTGGGTGTCTGCAGGGTCGTTCCTCTCACATGTTCTCACTCCAGCTGCCGTTTGTGTCCTGGTGGGGTTTTTTCCCCCTTCTTAACTATGTTACCCCAGAGGTGCTACCACCGTCGCTGATGGGCTCAGCCTTGGCCAGCAGCAGGTCCGTCTTGGAGCCGGTGGCATTGGCTCTGTTGGACATGGGGGAAGCTTCTAGCAGCTTCTCACAAAAGCCACCACCCCTGTAGCCCCCCCCGCTCCCAAAAGCTGCCCACGCAAACCCACCGCCCCCCCTCCACCCCGCGCAATCCTCTCCCTTCTGCGGGGAAACCGGGCGCTGCCGGGGCGGCGGCGGCGGCGGCAGTCGGGGCCGAAGCCTCTAGAGGTCGGTGCAGCTCAACCAATGCTCCCGGCTCCTGCCTGCACCCCCGGCAGCGCAGGCAGCGCTCCGACGGGCAGCGCTCCTGCCAGCCCTGCCCGCCCCGCTGCCGCAGGCAGGGCTCCCAGCATCCCCACCGGCGTGGGACCCACCAGGGACCGGCCCCGCGGGTCGGGCTGAAGGAGCCCTGGGAAGAAAAACGGGTTTATCCTGCCCGCAGAGCACCCACGGGCAGCCACAGCACCCGGGGAAACGGGGCAGGGAGCCCAGCCGCTGCCAGGGCTGGCCCATGGCCGAGTACCGGGCGCAAGGCAGCAGTCTAGCTGGACACAAATGCGTCCAACACCCCTATTTTCCAGTATTTTCCAGAATTCTGATTGTCTTGATTTTTTTTGTGATCCGCATCTTGACTATTCTGGGATGGGCCGTGTCAAGTCCTGCTCTAGCAATGGAGCTGTCACCCCGCTTTAGCATTGCTCAGCGGTACGGGCTATGGAGTACAAGGTGGGAAAGCCATCAACCAGCGCCCTGCAAAAGCGTACGCGAGGGAGGATGGCAGGTAGATGGTCAGATACGCCAACGGCTTCGGCTCCGGGCTTGAATGGCCCCGTTCTGATGAAATTCCACTAAAGGACCTTGGCTCTTCGGGTGAATTTGATGCAAAGTACGTTGTGGCCTAAAAATAGAAGTGTTTGGAGAAATGCAAGGCTTTGCTGTTTCAATGAAATACTGCGGTACGCAGGGAGTTTGCTTCACAGCTCTTTGAAATCAAGGAAAAAAACCCCAGTTGACTCTAAAGGGCTTTAGCCGAGGTTATTTTTAAGGTCATTGGGAAGCAAGGCAGTTCTCAATTTCAATTGAACCGCAGCACGTCTCTGAAGAGCTGCCTCTGCTCCCCTGCCTCCCCTTTTCCCTGCCCTGCTAGCCAGGGGCAGAGGCTTCCCACCGCCCGCCCCTGCCGCAGAAGGGGCCACGAGGGGCCGATGAAAACAGCCAGAAACACGGAATTATTTGCACATTCAAGCCTAACTATAAGCCTAATAAAATGTAATAATTAACATTCAAAACCAGAGCCTGCTCATGCAGCTGCCCTGTGACTTACATGATGAATACGTAACGGGATGGATGGCCGGGATTTAGGCGGATTTGGGTTGTTTCGCTGGCACACCCAGTTGGAAGGAGCCCCTACAACACCTCTGTGCTTCTGCAGGAACTATTTTTTTAGTTTGGCTTTTTAGTTTGCAGGGAGCTGCAGAAATCTCGGCGTCCTGACAATCGGTGTTTGGTTATCTATGGAGGTTTTCGGGGGGTTAGCTGCGCCTGAGCCAACAACAGAAAAGTAACGATGCAGTGTCGTACGCTCGTGCATTTTGAAGGATAGGTGCTTAATATTTCCTGATGCCCAAAGTCTTCGCTGAGCCTCTGCAAACAGGTTTAACTGCTCGGTGGGTAAACTGAAATGCTAGCAGACCTGCAATGAAAACATATCTTTCTTGCTTGAAAATCAAGCATTCTGCTCCAAAACGTTTTGTTGCCAGGTGGCTTCGCTCTTTAACCAAACTGAATTAAAAGATGAAATCTCTTCTGGGTGAAGATTTTGAATATTTGGTTAGAATATCAAAATGAATCATGCAATATTTCCAAATTTCTCCTCTCTTCTCTTTTAAGCAATGATATTTATCAGGTTCTAACCAAATTCCCACATTCCCAGACCTTAAACCTGTGTGTGAAAAACGCTTTGGTGTTTTTTTTTCTCTGTACCCATACGGCTTCCTGTGCTTCTGGTGGTAGTTTGTCCAAACCAAAGTACTTGTAAAGGTTCCTGCTCAATAAATGTTGGGAGGGCTTTTTTTTCTGTTTAAAAGTACCTTTTTCTGTTCCATTATTCTCCTTTAATTTTATGCTACTTACCTTACCTAAAACTTTCAGCAATTACCTCATCGCCTTCCCAGAAACGTTACGAACTAAAGGCTTCTTGTAGGCGCTTTGCTCCGCTCAGCCTGCTGTGACTGCCCGGTGCACGCCGTGTCCGTCTGTCCTGCCCCTGCCTGCGCCCTGCCTGCGCATGCTCTGCTCCCCTTCAGCCCAGCCCCGCTGGTGCTGCCCACGAAAGGGCTTTGCCAGGTCCCTGATATTCGCTCCACTCCAGTAAAATATAAAAATTTAAAAAATACGACTGCACTAAGCAGTGAGGGTTAGCACATCATTCTCCGTGAAAAAGGCTTAAAACAGAAGTATTGATTCATGTCCCAGGACAGATTTTAGTCTCTGAATGGTTATATTGACATTCGTCTCAGGGGAAAATTTGTAATAAAAAAAAATAAGCGCTTGCCTCCCCCCGCCGGCGATGTCCTCTTCTCAAAGGTTCCCAGAGAAGGCAGCGTGCAGGAAAGCTCCTCAGATCTGCATCCTCAAACCCAGAGAGCAGCAGTTGGAGGCATCATTTAGCATCATTCTTTTCCTACAGGATTCCAAATCTCTGGCAGTTTTATGGTCCCCAATCCCACCTATTTCAACCCAGAAACTCTGGCAGCTTCTGCTCAACGGCAAGAGTTGCCAGCTTAGCAAGAACGAGTTTTACGGTGCCTTCCTGGCATCTCTTAAGCGGTCTCACATCACTGCCGTGGCCCATAACTGTCTTTCCTGGCAATTTAATTGTTTCGTAGAGAGACGGCTGGCGACCTTGCTGGCCATCAGCCAGACCGCCTTGCCGGAGGCTGTGGAAGGCGAGCGGGGTGGGCTGGCGAGTGAGAACCTGCTGGGTTCGGGGTTACCCGCCTGGTGCAGAAGCTGGTAGCGGTGGGTGACGAGGTGCCGCGTTACGTTCCCCCTGCGCCGCCAGCTCTGAACAACCAGCATGAGCGAGGGGGTGCCTCTTATTTTTCAAAATTCTGTCTCTGACAGGAGGTGGCCTCTTTCCCCGTCTGACCTGCTGCGATGTTTTTTATTTAAGTGGAGAAATACACGTAAGAGATTCTTTAAGTGCGTAGTAGAGGCATTCCTGTGGTGGGAGCCCAAAAGCAGTAGCATCTGGCTTTTACAATTAAAATCACGGCTGATAGCTTGCATCCTTAAAGCCCTTTAGAAAGCATCTCCCAAACCGTGGCTGGGTGTCACAGGCGGTGCGGTGAGCGGGACGGGCAGGGTGCTGCTCCGGCCATGCTGCCGTCGCTGGTGCTGGGCTCGTCCCAGGGAGGTCTGGGTGGGCAGGCAGCGGTGAGCCTCCTCCAGCTGCCTCTGCAGCCACTGCAGAAAATTAAGCACTTGTGGGTGATGCACAAGGGCAGGAACCAAATAAAACCACTCTGCTTTGTCTCCTCATGGGGGCTATGGCCTTGCAGGGGCTTCGGGTGCACCCCCGGGCAGGGGTCTGCCGTGCCATCTGGGCAAACCCAGCAGCCCCTTTGGGTGCTGCCAGCCCACGGTCGTGCGGTGCCCCTGACCGGCGAGGTGCTTGGCAAATAAATTAAATAACACCCTATAAAGACTCGCCTGCGCTTGGAAGTTCGCCAGCAGACCAGTGATGGACTAATTATTCCCGAAAAAGTTATTCCAGCGGAGGCCCCCTGTGGAAATTTATGCCAGATTGTAATGATTATTTTTTCATATTTAGCTCAATCCGCCTCCAGATGGGGGAAAATTAATGATTTCAGATTGCGAGAGTTCAGGCAGGGCTATACCGAAATAACTCTCGGGGAACAATTATTCCAGCAATTATTCCAGCACATCCATTTTGGGAAATTTCCCAGTGCACGAGCACACCCACACCTCACTGCCTCCACCGGGGTTGTTAAAGAAACCGGCTCTGCGTTTCCAAGGGTTGGGTCATAAGGGCCAAAGCAAATGCAACTGAAATATTTTTTTTGCTTTTAATAGAAGAACGGAATTAAAATGGAAAGATTAAAACCTGAAGGTGAAAAAGATAAGGGGGAAAAAAAAAGAGAAGGAAGCAGAACAGGTTCCTGGGGACAGAAGAATTTTTATCACCACACTTAAAATTAATCAATATTGTCAATGTTTTACATTTCCAAGGAAAATAACTTCTTCCAATATCTCTCATTCTGTGAGTTTCAAGCAAGATGTAATTAATATAATAAATTATCTCTGGTACGAACCTGCTGTTTGTTCCGTCAGTGCTCCCAGTTCTGCTCATGTCGTTGGGAGCCCTTTGTTCCCAGCACAGAGTAATGCGAAACATTTATTTCCATGGGAAAATCCCACAGGGTTTTTGTAATCTATTGTTGGGTTTAGAGTTGGTTAATCAATAAGTGCGGGTGCAACGTTTGTAATACTGTGATGTAAAATATAATTGTAAAAATGACACTTTTATGGGTGCGCAAAAACATTTTTTCAATGAAAAACCCCTGGAAACTGTTCAGAGATGTCCTTCACGGGCAGTTTTTTAAAACCCAAATTCCAAATTTAGCTAAGGACTTAAACCCTTCCGCTTTATTCTAGACCGGTGCTTATGGAATTTCAAAAGTAAGTCTTGGATGTTACAGGTCATCCATTCTGGAGCCTCATTTTGGGGAAGGGAAGGGAAGGGAAGGGAAGGGAAGGGAAGGGAAGGGAAGGGAAGGGAAGGGCTCTTTTTTCCCCTGACATTGCAACAGCTTATTCCTTCAGTATTCGCAGCCTGACTTTACCCTTTGATGCATTTTCAGGAGTGGATCTGTGTGTGTCTGATGCATCTGCAATCTTCTGTCCTCTGCAAAGCAACGTAGAGAGGACGCTTTCCCGCACCGACGTCTCACCTTGGGTTTTCTGAGGTCAAATCCAGCGGCGATGTCCACCGCACCATTCGCTGACAGGGTCTGTTCACATCCATCCGAGGGGTGAATCCCCTAAATTAGGGAGTGTGAAGAAATGGTGCGAGAGCATTCTATTAACGAGTCTTCAGATTCCTTGTTCTTTTCAGTTTTATGCCTGGAGTTCATGACCAGGAAAGTTATGGGGCAATAACTATAGAATTATTAAAAATGAAACGAGCTTGTGCAGTGGACTTATTTTACAGTATAGCTTAGGGACAGGAGAACCTTACAACTTCATAAGGTTATAGGCTTGAAGTGCTTTAGAACTTTTCTGAAAGTTTTACTGTTTCATAAAAGGAAAGAAGGGAATGCAAAAAGTTTCTTTACAGAAACACGAGTACCTAACTGAAGAGCTGGGCATGTCCCAGCTCTTTAAAGAGAAAGGAAGGAAAAGAAGAGACACAGGGAACGAAGGTGGCGTCTGGAAGGGGGACAAGATCAGCCCCTTTCTCGTCTCACGTGACTATGGATGTTCTGCTGCTGCTGCAGCGGGATCTTGGACATTACCCAGCTGGATGTTAAACTCGTTTGTAAGGAAAAGCCCTTCGAGATGGCGGGCCGTCAGGTCATCCATCTGGTGTTACAGGGCTGAGTCCTCGGTTCCATTTGAGAGCGACATCCAGCCTTGTTAGAAGACCCCACCCCACCACTCTGTTATCTCTGCTACTCTTCAAGCAGCTATTCAAAGTTGTGTAGATCCATGAGAAACTTTGCCCTCTAAGCATAGCCCAAGAGTCTGTTTTCTTACCTCCAATTTGTAACAGCTACATGCTTTACACTTTTCGTTATCACCGCGGTCCTCACTCCCAATTCCTGTACCGCCCCGGAGCTCCCTGTGTACCGTCAGACCACGTTACCCGATTTGTCATGTTTGGTTTCCATGCTGGTATTTGCCAGCTTCCTCTGCAGCCTTTCCTTTTGCTTCATCTCTGAAATGGATCCCCATTCACTGTGGGGAACGGACTCATGCAGTTTTTATCAGTGCTCGAAGCGACTCTGGGCAATGTGAGTGTTTTGGTGTTCCAGTACCTTGCTGGTGTCAAAGGGGGTGATGCTGGTGTTGGTGGGAATGGAGTTTCCCTCTGCTCACTGGTGGCACTCAAGTCCTCTGTAACTACAGTGAAAATATAAAGGATTGAGCTACGGAGTTTTCTGCAGAAACATCAGTGCTTTGTGGTTTTTTCTAATTCTGCCTCTGGATTTGTGTTTTCACAATCCACCACTAGGAGGGAGATCAGGGCTGTCCATTCCGCAGCGGAGAGGGAACAGGGATGCAGAGGTTTACCAGCTACTTTTTTTTTCCAAGCACAGGCCTTAACTTTTGCTCCTAAAATTCTGCATACGTTTGTCTAAGATGCTGAGTAATTCATTGAGAGTGGGCATGCACGAGGCTCAACGAGTCTGAAAGTGGGGTCCGAAATATCATTCATTTGATGCCCAAAACTGTCAGTTGTTCTTGCAAATTGTGATCCGGGTCAGCTGCCCCAGCTCACCTCGGAAGGCTGCAGATCTGAAGATGTTGACTTCTTGCACATCTGTGCTTCTTTTCAGCAGCTAAAATATATTCCTTTATCTGTTAACATTCACTGCTATCAGCAATGGAAGGAAACCTTGCTTTGAATGATTTATTTATACACAGTTGTTCTTGTTATTTGTATGACTGGGTTTGAAATATTTCTCCTACCAGCAAGAGCAGTTTGTGCTGCAGCTTCCAGCCTTAGATGGTATTTTGATGGACAGCCAAGCAGTTCTTTTCAAAAGACACTCTGAATCAGGAGTTATAAGATGATGAGCATCGCAGTTTGCAGTTAGAGGAAGAGAGATGCATTTTCTTCCCCAGAAAACAAGCTTTGGGAGATGGAAGATTTGAGTTAAACTGGGATAAGGGGGTTGGGGTTTCTTTTTAAAATGAGAAGCCTTACCAAAAAAAAAAAAAAAAAAAAAAAAAAAAAGAAAAGAGGGAAAAAAAGAGAAATGGGCCCAGAAAAAAACAGAAATGCAGGAAACAAAAGCAGAGGTGTGTATGTAAGGATTAGAAGAAATACCTGGAAGCACAAAGCAATTTTCCTGTAGAAAAGGAGGAGCTGTAGGCAGTGAAAGGCAGAGATTTGCAAGGGCCCCTGATGGTGGCTGGCTGGCTTTACAGTGACAGTGACCAGGTTGGGCAAAGGCCCTTGCAAAGAGGCTGTAAATTCACAAAAAAGAGATGCAGACGGTTACTCGAGGCGGCTCTCAGAGCTCCTGGTCTTCTGCAAATGTGTTCCCAGCAGGAGCGGTTCGGCAGACATGCTTTCTGTATGAGTAGGTGGTATTGGCTGATAAGATAGCAGACAAGAAGCTATTTTCTGATTTAAAGATTGTTTATCTCCCCTGACAGTTTTCGTGGCAGTTTTAAAAGTTTTAACGTGGTGTTTGGCACAGCCGTCAGCATCTGGGTTGTTGAGGGGCAGATAAAGGATGTCGAACACTACAAATGGGAAATAACTGCTGGCGTTTGTGAGCGTTTGGCTAGGACCTGTTGTCACATGTCTATTCCAAATAAATGAATTTATTCTGAAAAAGCTTTGGGAACGAGTGAGGAAGGTGTGGTGGGGAGGGGAGTCAACCCAAACGATATCAACGTGCCCTTCCTCTGGGTTGCTGTGTGCTTCGTGCTCATTTAGATACGACAACAGGGATTTGCCTCTTCTGGCCAAGTCTTTGTGTTGATTCAAAAGGGGCAACGGTCGAGGTGTGGAGCGAACAAGAAGTAAAAAAAAGTCAGTATGTGTCAGCGGTGGACCACTGTGGACTCGAGGGGGAATGGATTAATACCCCGCGGAATGAACAGGTCTGATCTGGAAGACCGAGGTAACTCAGGAAATTAGCATCTGTCGCTTTTATATTAAATAATAGTGGCTGCGAACAGGATTGGGATAAATTCTGCAGACAATAATAAAGACCCTGCACCAGGACTCGCCAGGGGAGGAGCCCCGCTCTGGTGTGTGTACGTGTGTTTACAGCAGCGGCAATTTGCCTCGCCCCTATTTTCAGATCCCTTAAACCGTGATGGCCTTTTCCGTTATTTTCTGTGTTGGAAAGGACATTCGTTATCTCCTTTGGCAGACATACCTTTCTCTGTCACACGCTTTATTGTGCTGAAAGTCCTGTCTCAGGGGTGGTTTTTATGGGAGTGGAGGGTGCTTAGGGGGACACCGTGTGTCACAGTCATGGGGCAGGAGTGAGTGGTGGGAACCCTGCCTGGTCCCTCTCCGTGCAGCCGAGGGACCTCGGGCTGCTCCATTAACTTCTTGGAACGCTGGATGCTTCGTGCCAACCGCTATTACTAGCACTTTCCTGGTTTTGTAATACGTTCACGTTTTCATAATTAGGATGCTGTCTATCCAAACTAATCAACCTATTCACGGTGTTTATGGGACAACCAGTATCACAGCGGGAGGACTGTGTCTTGCATCTTGTACCTTTGCGATGCTGTTGAACGTCTCACGGCTACGTGACCGGTACACGTTCACCTCTGCCAGAGCATCTACTCTTTACCCGAGGTTATTTTTCAGGGTTTTCCATCCTTCCTAATTGTTCTTTCTTCTTTATTGTGTTTTTGTAATCAAAGTCACCCACTAAAGGAGTTCAGCCCTTGTCCATGTGGCATTCATTTCATCCTCTGATTTCTTTGTAAGTGGCTCTGTTGTCTCCTAGTAGTCCTGTAAACCAAACCCAGACTTAAACACCAAAGATGAAAACCAGCAATTGACCTAAATACACATCGAGTCTCTTTGGTAATTATTTATTTTTTCTAAGCAAAGGTTTAGAAGTATTAAACAAATGTATATGCTGTAGCTGAAAGAGAAATGAGGTATGCTCAGCGGTTGCTCAGTTTATTATAATGAGTTTTTGACATAAAAATTCTTTATTTTTCTCTCAAGTTGAGAGAAATCTTTCAAGTTGAAAAGGTTAATATCTTGATTTGCTTCTCACCTTACCGGCACTTATGCACACAATTGCCCTTAATGGTGTTACATCAGCGTGAGGGGAGAAATTCGTCTCTAAAGTCAAGGGCCAGAACACAATTTAGCTCTCACTGACATAAACTTCTGCTGGGGGAAGCTAACGTGCGTTTGTTTTGTTGTTTGTTATTCTATTGAGACATAAGGAGGTGTTCCCTGGTAATTTCCTCACATCGTGCTTAACCGTGGTGTTAGGTCCAGGCGACAGCAGAAATGGGAATACAAGGGGAATTACAATTAACGACACGGCTTTGCTCTTCAGCTGAACGATACGTGTATTTAAAATACCTGTAATTTGCTTCCATTGCAGCAGGACCAGGACTCACCCAGACACAAATAATTTCTTGATATTGCTGTTTCACTTCAATTCACCAGAGATAAGGACATCTTGACTGAACGATGAAGACAGGCAGAGGAAGATAGTATCTCTGAAGGAGATACGAATTTAGTTTTATGTTAATGTTCAACAGAATGACTTGGAAACCACTTAACGGCAGCCTTGAATTGGCTTCATATGTAGTGCATCTGATTTTGCCCTTTCTAAGTGAACGCAGTCTTTCTCAGAAGGATTATGTATGGACCTGATGAAAGAAGATTCAATAATGATCACCGGGGAGCATCTGAGGGGCTTGGGGGGAGAGAGGGGATTTTTAGTTTAATCCAGTTTAATTACTTTTGTTCAATCCCCCGAAGCCAGCGGGGGCTAAGTACATCTGTTAAACACTGCAGCAATTTTTCTTCATTGAGGCATGGAACTTTGTGAGGATGCTCTGGGACTACAGAACTACAGTGCAAGTAAGGACTGGGGCTAGGGTCATTAATAGAAGATATTTTCAATAATTTTTACTTAAAGACAACCCTAAACAATAAATGAAAGGCATGATACATAGTCACAGTAATTCACTTCATATCCCATGTGTTTTGTGGCTTCCTCAAGGCTTCTTAATTGTTCTGGTATTGAATAGCAATGATTAGCAGAGTCTCCTTCACACAGAGGAATGTAGTATTTCACAATAAGCGAGTTCTGCAAATTAGTGCTTTTAGTCCACGTCAGAAATCTAACCGCCACGGCCTGACTGCAGGAAAGAATGAGCCAGGAGCAGCGGTAAAATTGGCACAAAGAATTTTACTATAATCAAGTTGACGTGAATTATTGATGGGGAATAATGGTGTCAGCATTAGCTTTATTACAGCTGGGGAGAGGAATGAAGATGTGGATTTTCTTTAATGCACCAGAAAGTATACATTATTAACAAATGTGCAAATGTATAAAAATCTGTTACTAAGGACAGTAACACAGTTCCGTCAGGGTCCGATTCTCAGGCCCATGGCTTGGAAATCACAGTGCTCTTCTAATGCAACGTCTTGTAACGGTGCAAGGCGATGAGGTGCACCAAGCTGATGCAGATCTGGTAAGCACACATGTGCGTGTGCCACGTCCCATGCCTGAGCTCTTAAAAACTCAGTGTGTAGAACAGGGTATTCTCAATGAAAAAAATAAGCGAGCAGATTTAACGATAAACACGGAGAAAACAGCAAAACACCTTTTCGTCTTTAAAGTACACAATTAAATTGTGTTTTGGTTAAGTGGAGGTCTACTAAAATCCTGCTTTACAGTGTATTTTAAAGCATCCAGCTTTTAAAGTAGGTACAATGAGATGGCACAGACTGGCAGCTCTGAGGTAACGCTGTTTAAAATTGCATGCCCACGTCATCCATCGGGGTCTGCTGATCACAGAATCACAGGATGGTTGAGGTTGGAAGAGACCTCTGGAAGTCATCTGGTCCAACCCCCTGCTCAAGCAGGACCACTTAGAGCTGGTTGCCCAGGACCACATGCAGGAGGCTTTTGAATATCTCCAAGGATGGAGACTCCACAACATCCCTGAGTAGCCTGGGCCAGTGCTCGGTCGCCCTCACAGTGAAAAAGTGTTTCCTGGTGTTCAGATGGCACCTTGTGTGTTCCAGTTTGTTCCCATTGCCTCTGGTCCTGTCACTGGGCACCTCTGAGAAGAGCCTGGCTCCATCCCCTTTGCACCCTCCCTTCAGGTGTTTATAGACATTGATAAGATCCCCCCAAACCTTCTCTTCTCCAGGCTGAACAGCCCCAGCTCCCTCAGCGTTTCCTCATAGGAGAGATGCTCCAGTCCCACCATCATCTTTATGGCCCTTTGTTGGGCTCTCTCCAGTATGTCCATGTCCCTCTTGTACTGGGGCGCCCAGAACTGGACACGCTACTCCAGGTGTGGTCTCACCAGTGTTGAGCAGAGGGCAAGGATCACCTCCCTTGACCTGCTGGCAATACGTTGCTCACCCAGCTCTGGGGTCAAGGCAGGGGCTTGTGGCTTGTATCCTAATTGTCCTAATCAGAGTTAATAACAGGCTTTCTAATCTGTGACCTCCCTGAGCAAACCTTGCTTAATTACCAACAAAATGAGCTGAGCCAGGGATAAGAAAACCCAGTAATTTTATAGTCTTAATTTCCTGTGTTTTGCGGGATTAGGTGAAATCTGTAATTTTGTTTGCGTGTAGATTTTATGGCTTAATTTCTTACTGCTTTTGTACTAGGAAGGAAAAAAAAAAGCTGGCGTATATGAAAATCAACATAATAAACCGTTATTGCTGGCACAAGAGACATTATGGTCTCCCTTGGAATAGCACAAATACATTAAAAATGTATTTAGATGCATTTAAACATGCATATTATTTCACAGATGAGTGTAATGGTTTCTTAGGAGCTATTAGGTTTTAGTATGCAAAAAACGTGTTTATTTGTATGACTTTGAAGAAGATTATTTAACAAAAATGACAGTAACAGGCCCCTTAAGGTTTCATTACATAAATCTTAATTCAGGCATTTGGATTATTAATCCGAGAAAGTGCCATGGACCTAAATGACTCATTACACTCCCACTTTGCATCAGTTTATTAATAAACTCGTAAATAACCCATTATTATTAATTGGATTTTTCTAAAGCATCCAGATTTGCAATATAAACAGTGCAAGGTGTGTGCCTCTAAGGGCTTTCATCCTCGCATCCATGTCACAGCGACGTGCAGGAAAACACTAACCAGTCGTCGAGGTCTCTGGTCTTACAGCCAGGTACACGCGAGGCATGGCTAGCTAGGGTTAGCACAGCTTTAAGTCCAGATGTGAAGAAGTTTGTTAAAATCGACATTTTATAAAATGAAGATGCCACACTTGAATTAGTGCTTGTAAGACATCAAGACATGACTCTGTTATCCGGGGGGAAGGAGGAGTGATGGAAGGTTGTTGGAAGGAACATTGAGGCCATCAGAGAAGCCTCTTCATCCGGAGTTTTACTCCGATGGTAGCAAAATTACAGCCAAGTCAAAATGCAAAGGGAGCCAACGGGTTGAATTTTTGGACAAAGAAAAGAAGGTAAGAAAAGGCCCAGAGGAAGAAAAAGCCACCTCCTTCATGGCTGAGGCATGAACTTGGAGTAAATGAGGTAGGATGGAGCAGANAGGTACAATGAGATGGCACAGACTGGCAGCTCTGAGGTAACGCTGTTTAAAATTGCATGCCCACGTCATCCATCGGGGTCTGCTGATCACAGAATCACAGGATGGTTGAGGTTGGAAGAGACCTCTGGAAGTCATCTGGTCCAACCCCCTGCTCAAGCAGGACCACTTAGAGCTGGTTGCCCAGGACCACATGCAGGAGGCTTTTGAATATCTCCAAGGATGGAGACTCCACAACATCCCTGAGTAGCCTGGGCCAGTGCTCGGTCGCCCTCACAGTGAAAAAGTGTTTCCTGGTGTTCAGATGGCACCTTGTGTGTTCCAGTTTGTTCCCATTGCCTCTGGTCCTGTCACTGGGCACCTCTGAGAAGAGCCTGGCTCCATCCCCTTTGCACCCTCCCTTCAGGTGTTTATAGACATTGATAAGATCCCCCCAAACCTTCTCTTCTCCAGGCTGAACAGCCCCAGCTCCCTCAGCGTTTCCTCATAGGAGAGATGCTCCAGTCCCACCATCATCTTTATGGCCCTTTGTTGGGCTCTCTCCAGTATGTCCATGTCCCTCTTGTACTGGGGCGCCCAGAACTGGACACGCTACTCCAGGTGTGGTCTCACCAGTGTTGAGCAGAGGGCAAGGATCACCTCCCTTGACCTGCTGGCAATACGTTGCTCACCCAGCTCTGGGGTCAAGGCAGGGGCTTGTGGCTTGTATCCTAATTGTCCTAATCAGAGTTAATAACAGGCTTTCTAATCTGTGACCTCCCTGAGCAAACCTTGCTTAATTACCAACAAAATGAGCTGAGCCAGGGATAAGAAAACCCAGTAATTTTATAGTCTTAATTTCCTGTGTTTTGCGGGATTAGGTGAAATCTGTAATTTTGTTTGCGTGTAGATTTTATGGCTTAATTTCTTACTGCTTTTGTACTAGGAAGGAAAAAAAAAAGCTGGCGTATATGAAAATCAACATAATAAACCGTTATTGCTGGCACAAGAGACATTATGGTCTCCCTTGGAATAGCACAAATACATTAAAAATGTATTTAGATGCATTTAAACATGCATATTATTTCACAGATGAGTGTAATGGTTTCTTAGGAGCTATTAGGTTTTAGTATGCAAAAAACGTGTTTATTTGTATGACTTTGAAGAAGATTATTTAACAAAAATGACAGTAACAGGCCCCTTAAGGTTTCATTACATAAATCTTAATTCAGGCATTTGGATTATTAATCCGAGAAAGTGCCATGGACCTAAATGACTCATTACACTCCCACTTTGCATCAGTTTATTAATAAACTCGTAAATAACCCATTATTATTAATTGGATTTTTCTAAAGCATCCAGATTTGCAATATAAACAGTGCAAGGTGTGTGCCTCTAAGGGCTTTCATCCTCGCATCCATGTCACAGCGACGTGCAGGAAAACACTAACCAGTCGTCGAGGTCTCTGGTCTTACAGCCAGGTACACGCGAGGCATGGCTAGCTAGGGTTAGCACAGCTTTAAGTCCAGATGTGAAGAAGTTTGTTAAAATCGACATTTTATAAAATGAAGATGCCACACTTGAATTAGTGCTTGTAAGACATCAAGACATGACTCTGTTATCCGGGGGGAAGGAGGAGTGATGGAAGGTTGTTGGAAGGAACATTGAGGCCATCAGAGAAGCCTCTTCATCCGGAGTTTTACTCCGATGGTAGCAAAATTACAGCCAAGTCAAAATGCAAAGGGAGCCAACGGGTTGAATTTTTGGACAAAGAAAAGAAGGTAAGAAAAGGCCCAGAGGAAGAAAAAGCCACCTCCTTCATGGCTGAGGCATGAACTTGGAGTAAATGAGGTAGGATGGAGCAGAAGCCAAGCGATAACAGACCAACAGAAAATCTTATAGTGCCTGATACTCTACTGCTTTCTTTAAGATCTGTACTTGGCGACACTTTTGCTTATGCTTCTTTTCTCTCTGCACTGTAACTGTTGAGGCACTTAAATAAACATTAATGAAGAAGAAATGGGAACAAAATCCTGCCTGGAATTTTTATGACTGAGTATAAACTTCTCTAAACAGAAGCGTATCACGCACGCAGGGTTCTTCCCATAAAGCCTTGGAAGAGCCAAGCTGGCTCTTCTGCCAAAGGCAGAAGAAAAAGGGAGGGCTTTGAGGACCGACTATCGGAACAGGACACAAAGGCTCCAAAAAGCCTGCCCTGTCAGGGTCATCCTTAACGTGTGCGGTGAGAAAGTACTCGTAATGAGAGTCGTTTATTCCCGGTTTCACTCAGTCAGCCCTTCCTCTGGAGGAACGCAAGTAAGAATGACGGAACAGGGGCCCCAGCTGTGTTGTGTGGTGGAAGGGGCTGTAATCGGTAGCGATAATGACAGCCTATCGCCCCATTTTAGACTGGCGGGGAACTCTCTGCCAATTCAGGTGGCCTGCATTAAATTAAAAAAATATTGTGAGTCCTTTGGCCAGGAAATGTGAAAACTGCAGGGTTAAAACTATTTGTAATTTTGCTGTCTTACTTACGCATGAATAAAAGCATCTAAATCCTACATAAGGCAAATCTCAAGGGGGAAAACATTTTTGTTTTGCCTAATTTTAGCCATTTGCCTCAGGTGGCAAACACTTTTTTGTGTTTGTTTTTTTTTTAATGGAGCTAAGAGTAGAGTTTTACATGGATACAGGCGTGAGGTCAGCACCAGAAGCGCTGTAGACATGTTACCATGGCACTGCATAATTAATTAACCATCCTGACAAATTTTTCCCAGGGTGTTTCCTTGTAAACTGCCTTTTAAGTTGCTTGAGAGCTGCAGCTTCAGCCCTGACAAGATCTTATTTCGGCTGTGTGAGGAGCTTGGTGAGGTGGGGAAGTGTTGCTTGTAGTGGCTGGACCAAAGAGGCAACAGTTCTGCCACATCTACGTCCTAATGTGGCGTTAGCTTGGGTGGCGAAAGGCTTGTGCTTCCACTGCTGAAGTTTTCTTATTCAAAATTGCCTGAAAATCATGTCTTTAAGCTCGTAAGTACCTTTGAGTCCTCTTACGTTGTCCCAATCCTGTTGTTGGGTAGATGGCACAAAACCATAGAATTATAAAATAATTCAGGCTGGAAAGGATGTCTGGAAGTCATCTTGTTCTCTCTCATGTTCAAAGTGGGTCCAAGTAGATCAAGTTGCTCAGGACCTCAGCCAGCCAATTTTTAAGTATCTCCAAAGAAGGAGAGTCCACAACCACTCCAGTACATGTTTCAATATTTGACCATCTTCATGGTGAAATTTTTTCTCATTACATTTAATTGGAATTTTCTGTGCTGCAACTTGGGTCCATTGCCTCATCTCCTATCACTGCACGCCTCGGAGAAGAGCCTGGTTCTGTCTTCTCTGACAACTCCCATCAGGTAACTGAAGACCACGAGGTCTCCCCATAACCATCTCTTCTAAGGCTGAGTAAACAAACCCTCTCAACCCCTCCTTGTTTTCTGGACTGTAGACTCTCCTGACCACGGACAATTGAGGAGTTCAGTTTTTAGGCCTATTGGGTTGGCATCTTTCACCAGCACTAAAAAATAATTCACTTTTCACTTTTCTTCCATAAAGGCTTTATTGCTCAGCTCTCAGAAGGGGAAGTTTTTTGAAAAAATTTTATTCCCCTGACGTGCCACCTTTTCAGTGTCAATTAAATAGCATCCAGCATCCAGGCAATAGTATATTGTCTGCAGTAAAAACCGGCAGCAGTGAAAAACCAAATACAGAACTGCTAGCAGAATAGCGAATTAGTCTGGAGTGAGCTGCTTTTGGGGGCAGTCACTGATATTTATGTGCCAACGGGAGGTGCTCTCAGACTCATTTCTTTCAGGCTGACAGAAAGTATTAATTGCAATTCTTTGGAACAAAAGCAACAGATAGAGTAGGAGAAAATACTGCCTACAGGACCTTATATACATCTAAGCGTTGAGAGACTTCTTTGCCCAGCTCAGTTATTTTCTGGCTTAATCAAGTCAAAGTTGTCTGAGCGTCTGTCTGTCTGTCTTCTTGTCTTTTGTTTTGGGGTTAGGTATAAGCAATGGGCTCAGACCTGTCGAAACTGAAACTGCCTACCCTTCTTGTCCCCGCTTTCTCCCCAGTGCCTACATTTTAATTCATACTGGGGCTCTTTTCAGGGCCAAATCAAGCAATTTTTTTTTTTTTTTTTTTTTTTGAGAAGCAGAGCATAACACGCACCAGGGTTCAGCCTTGCATGGATGCAAGCCGTGACAGGTTTGACTTAGACTGCCTCCAAGGGTATCCGCGCAGAGCTTACATCTCCCAGCAGACTTAGGAATGGAGCCGAGGGAGGAGATGTCCTGTCTAGGTGCAGCGGGCTTACGGCAATGCTGCGCTGGACACAATCCATATGCGATCTGTTATTTCAAAGGGTCCTGAGACTCGGACAGCATAGGCGGAGGGTAACCCAACCTGCTTAGTCTGGGGGCCGTAAGTCCCTCCTCTATCTGGGGTTTATCCCAGGCAGAATAGATGAAGCCAACTGCTGATGGAGGCTGACGGTGTCTTACAGAGATGTCAGTTTGGGATCCCGTCCTGAGACACCTAACTCTCCTCATGTAGAGGGAGCTCTAGTCCTATTTGTCTTCAGTCTTTTTAAGACCTTATCATAAATCCTCTTTAAAAACGCCCCCCCTCCAAAGTAAATAACTCCCCTACCCCCACCAACCCATGAAATAAAAGTACTTCAAGGCGTTACTTTCATGAGATGGATTGACTGCAGTGTTGCCCTCATATTGCACATTCTATTCCCGTCACATGTTAATGTTTAATCCTCGCTCTTTGAAAACAAAATGATACGTTGCTTGCTCAACGTCCGGTTTGCATGGTTTATTACACAATATATTGTTCTGATCATTTATATTTTGACTCCAATATTTACTTTAGATTAATAACCTCGGGGCAGTCTATTGTTTTAAAAGATGATACAGTTCCAAGCTTCTCCATAGCAGAAAAGCTTATAATTGTCTAGTCTAAATTCAGCACTAAGGCTAGCATTTAAAAAAAAAACAACCACTTATCCATTTCAGTTTGGGTTTCCTAAGCCAGACGTGACTTTACAAATCATGTTCAGACCCAAACCAAATGCATTACTTGTAAACTTGCCAGTACATCATGTTCTTCACTTGCACTTCTTGTTTTATCCTTCTTTGTGCCGCGCTGGATACTGTGCTCTGATCTGTAAAAATTGATGCCCCAGTCAACAAATCAATATGTTGATTTCCATGTTTCCGTGTGCACCTTCAGCAATGTCTTCTGCAAATTAGAGCTCTCCCCAGCCTTTCATTTGGGTGCCTGGTATTTTCTCCCTGACTGACGCCTGTCCTGGTAATGCATGCTTGTGCTGCAGCAATTTTCAATTCCTTTTCTCTGCAGCGTGTACAGCAACAGGCAAGGAAGATGTTACAAAGGGCACGGCTGCCAAAGTGAGAACAAAAATTCCAAAGCTTTTTATCTTGTTTAGGTTTTTCAGAGTGTTCTTTAATACTCTCTTTGCTATGTAGCAACATAGTTCAATTCTCCATATCATTTTTTGTTGCAGGAAGAATAAAAATCACTTCTCTCGCTCCTAAATCAAATGCGCTTTTCCACACGTTGCCTTTAATTCAGAATTTCCATCACCCGAGTTTTCTCTGTCTCATTTTCCCTTGTTAGACTAGGTCACGCTGCTTCTGGCTGGGACTTGCTTTACTCATTTTAAAAGTGAGTTTTGAGAGGTCTGGTGCTAGTTAGGTGGATGGTTTCAAGGAGGTATTCCAAATCCCGTTGCCTTTTTTCTTAAGAAAGTCCACTACTGCAAAATCTTTGCCTCCATGCCTATTCTTTTCCCACAGGCCTCATTCTGCATTTCTCTGAGATATGTTTTCCATCCCAGTCTGCTGCACGCCGTAAAAAGGGAGGCTATGAAATCACCCACCATGCCTAATGCTCCCTTTCCCTGATGCATTGTCTCCCGTGGCTCGCTTTGACCTTCTCCGTTGAGTTTAACTTTCTTCCATTTTAATAAGGGTCGGTAAAAGGAAATCTATCCCCTTCCTTTTCTCCCCCATGGCAGGAACGTCCCTGCTGCAATTCACATTTCAAAACGCACCAACATCTCTGTCTGTCAGAGGTATCCATCCATCCGGCAAAGCCGTGGGTGCCGCAGGACACAGTTCATCCAGCCTCTGTTCGCAGAGGGCTGCTCCTCAAAACCGGTTTCCAGCCTTGTGCTAAAATGGGAGGTAAAAAAGCAAAAGGGGAGGGTTTGGGGAAAATTTACTGGTGTTTCGTGGTACGTCTACCTTGGAGACCAAATACAAATGACTAAAGAGGAGCCGGGAGGGCACGTGATACTGCTGCGCCAAAGTTCTTTTCCATGCTGGATTTTGCACCATGTCTACAAATCGACCAGGTCGCACGCTTGATGCAGGTTGTCCTGTACTACAACCAAGTGTCTTGCCTGCCCACTTCTTGGATATGTGTTGAAAGAGGGTTTTTTTTATGTTGTAAAATCAGTGACCTCTACTCTGGGGCTTAGGAAAATGTTTTGCTACACCAACTTCTCTTGTGGCTCAGGGGAAGCTTTGAAAAAAACAGTTCAGGTGAAGGTGGCTGCTGCTGCAGTCTGATTTTATTTCGTAGTATGTGCTTATCGCTACCTGCTGCTAGTTTTGGTTTGGGGACAGTTGTTACAGTCTGATTTTATTTTGTAGTATGTGCTTATTGCTACCTGCTGCTAGTTTTGGTTTGGGGACAGTTGTGGTACATCTAAATGGAGCGAAGCAGCCATTTGCAGGTACCTGAACCCTCCCTGAATGATTTTGCCCGGAGCCAGAAACAGTAGAGCTGCAGTAAGGATTTGTGACTGGGTTTGTTAGGCTGGGTTAAACGCTGCACTAATGTCACTATATTGTTCCTTCTTCCAAGGCAGTGGCGTTGCATGGCACTGAGCAGTGACGCGTGGATGTGCCAGCACGGTCAGACCAGGAACACTCGGGCATCTCTACAAAGAGCCAGATACCACTTCAGAGATGAAAATTACATTTTTTTAATCCTATTATACCATCTGAAACAAAGGCCCGTTAGTTTGCTTTGTAGGGATGGTGATTTCCTAGGGAGATGGGAAGAGCATCCACGTTGTTGCCCTCGTGGTATCACTGCTCCACTGCTTTCATCTGTGGGCCAGCCCAGGCTTGTTTCTCTAGACAGGCTTTTCCAGTTGTGTAAAGTGCTTGATAGGTTTGCTCCTCTATTTTCAAAGGGAATTTTTTTTTTCCATCTGTGGATGCAAAAAGTGGCTTTTTAATTTTAAAGAAAGATGCCGGTGCTCGTATTCATACCGAGAGGAATGAACCGAGGGAGGGAGGTATATTAAAGGGCGCTTGCTGCATTTCTCTTTTGACACCTGTAAAATGTGCAGGATAAAATCCTGACCCACTGAATTAAATATGGGATTTTGCCTTTTATTTCAGCTGGGGTGGGGTTTTGGCTGTGGAATTCAGAGTGTAGGTGTTTGGCAGCTGAATGGCACGTTAATCCACAAGCTTTGATACCCTGCAATGGGAGTGAACACCACGGCACGCACCGGACCCCGTACCTTGCCCGTGTTACTTCTCGTCTCCTTGTAAACTCTGGCTGGTAATTCATAGAATCATAGAATCATAGAATCATAGATTCTTGTCTCCTTGTAAACCCTGGCTGGTAATTCAAACCATGGCGTTGTGTTGCACCTTTATTTATGGATGCTTGGTTTAAAGAAGCTTGGCATGGAGCTTGCATTTTGATATCTATATAATTGGAGACATTTTAAATGTAATAACCATTTATTATTTTGTAAGCAGGACCAAGTGAATAATTTTAAATGAGCATGCAGTTGATAAATACAGTTCCCTTTGCCACATATGGAGAATTTGCCAAATGGAGAATTTCCTGAGTTATTTGTTAATTCTTTTTTTTTTTTCTTCCTTGCACATTTTTAATATTCCTTTTCCCTCCCTTTCCCAAGGATTGATTGCAAGCAGGCCACCACAGCTACTCCATGTTTATATTTGAGCTGGATCAGCTAGTTGTATTCTAGTGACTATAGTAATTTTTCTTCAACAAGAGGGAAAAGTGCCATTGGAGCACGTGAGATTAAAATTCTTTGTTGTGGGCATTTGTGAGCATAAAATTTAGTTGTACGTGTGCCGTGGAACACACACAGCACCAGCCCAGCTGAACTCTGCTCATTTCCACGTGCAAGAGAAAGGAAAAATTTCCACGTCTTTTACCCATCTGTAAATTTAAGTATGCAAATATATCAAATAAAACCTGAGTCAGAAGTAACAATCAACCCTAAATTTTACTTGTAAACCAGCGAGAAATTTGATTTAGTGTCTTTAACTATTTATGCGATGGGCTGACAACTGGACTTCAGCAAATTAAATGGAGTAAATAGGGTTATTCACATTCCCTAAATGTCTGTTTTAATTTTCCTTATTTTTATTCATGGATCTCACATAGACAAAAAATGAAATGCAAAAAGCAATGTGAAATTCAGCAAAGACACTTCTAGCCCATAAGCTGTCCTTAGGGCATATGAACTATATGGTTTGTAAATAGCTCATGTAGACACAAGATAAAAATAACCCCGGGAAAAAATAAAACAGAAAAAAAGTCTGCCAAACTCCTGTTAGATGAAGTTCAGATTCGAGCACATTCTATCCCTAAAAAATCCAGCTCTTTCCTGCAGAATTGTTTTAAATCTTTCCTTTTTGTGAGATAAGAGCGCAACAACTTTCTCCTTCTCCCAGCTTTCTCTTGCCTGCATTAAATTTTTAATTTTCCGACTACTTTTATCTTCAGTTGACATCCCTCCTCCGATAACTTGCAGTGGGTTCATGGGTTGTTTGGTGGGAAGGTGTGGAAGCGTAAGCACGGTTTCCATTCCGCTGGTTTCCATCCCCAGCCCCGCCGTGCTGGACCGGGAAGATGCAGCCGGTGCTCCCAGCCTCGGCGCTGGCAAAGCCCAGACGGGATGCGCTGCCTGTTGTAACTCAGATTGGGCGTCTGTGGAGGTGAGAAGCCAGAAAATATTTAATACCGGCCCTGGACAGTGGCTTTCTTCTGTGCATATATTTAAATCTCTGATTTGAGAGCACCTCCCCATCTCCACCAATCCCATAGTGATGGAGGGGACAACCTGCTCCGGCAGCCGCCCTGTTCCTGGCACGGGGCAGGGCTCAGCCAGGTTTTGCGGTTTACATCGGCATTTCAAATTGTCTTTGGCCATGGCAGATCTGAACTGTGGAAGCTTGAAGAAGATGGTTTCCACTGAGCAAGGCCGTATGAAGACTTCTCTGTTTTCTCCCAGACATTAATGTCGGACCGAGACCCTCGAAGAACGGTGTAAAACTCTCCCTGTTACTGTTTTATACTGTCCTCATCCCATTCATCTGGCAGAAGTCACCATTTTTCACCATTTACATATAAAACCTTATTTCTAATTTGAAATAATGTAACTTTCAAGTCCATTTATTTTGTATGATTTATTAAGAAAGTACATCAGTATCACCAAACTAATTATCATAGGCAAATGACTTGTCATAAAATTAATGTACCTAGTGAAAAAGTTAATAGTTATTATTTAAATTCTTGATTCCTCTTCTTTGCCTGTAATTACTTCCAGATATGTGAATGAATACGATTAATATGGAAAAGTGAAAATGAAATGAATTTGTTTCAGACTTTTTCCTACCCAACAACCCTTTCTCCTGCAATCTTTATTCCAAGGGAAAGGACTGCAGGAGATCCAATTTTTGTAATTAAATATTTCTTTTTCTTGTTTAGCTGGACGTTTAGAAACCTAATCTAAAACCCCACTAAAAACTGCGTCTTTTAATAACTCATAAAGTTCCTTGGAAAGAAGTCCTTAGAACAAAGAATTTTAATGGGAGGGGCGATTTAAAATCTTGTGGTGAGTTGAAAATGTTGGGGTCTATTAGTTTTCTGACAAGTTATTTTTGTAACCATAGTTAAAGAAAATTATTGTTCTTGCAACGTTCATGAAATAAAGTAGATAAATAGCTAACAACGTATTTTTCCAGCTAAGTTATTATCATTTTTGCTTTACTCTGCATTTCCTCTTAGCCCATCTTTCTCTCCTTTATAACCCAAATTCATTATTCATTTTTCATCAACTTTAGGCCTCCATCTCTATTTTCCTGATCGTTTCCCAGCTCCATTTTTGGAGCCACTTGACTGGGGCTGATCCTCGTGAAGCGAGATAACAGAACAAGGCTCTGTGACCTGCAGTGGCCGATCCCAGCAGCTCTGAGCATTTTTTAAGGGACCACATGCATTACGGCACCTTGACCTCAGGAATGATTAGCGCAAGGGATGAGTATCAACCCTAAGGACACTATTTGCAGAACTGCTGTACGTAACTTATTTGCAACATGCATGATGCCTAACTTAGTTTTCCATCAAATCGTGCGCATAGACAATACCCCACTGCAAGTTCTTTAGAGAAAATTGCCACATCCTTGCATACAATGTGCAAAGAGAAAAAAAAAAGCCTGTTCTCCTTAAAAGAACTTCTTTGTTACAAATGATTTACTCAGCTGCACGGTGCAGAAGCTGGACTGTCAGTAGGATGATAAACTCGTTCCTACCAGGTAAAGACGTGAGCCATGACGTTATATTTGGACCATCAATGTACATAAAATATTAATACTCTGGCCGTCCTGAACACGTGTGTGGTGCTTCTGAAGAATTGGCCAAACACAGGTCAAATACCAGGCACCTTCCGAAATAAATCTCACGGAGGGAATCTGACTCCATCCATTAACTCACAAACAACAAACCTGGCAATATGCTTCAGCATCTGGGCACAAAATCCTCAGCAAAGGCAGTAATAAAGCATGTCTTGTTTATACAGATGACTGGATCTTCCTGAGTTACTGTCCTTTACACATTACAATATTTACAGCATTATCGTTATCAGTGTCTTGTAACTAAGAAATAAATCACTTCAAAATATTGTTCCATTAAAAAAACCCACCCAGCAGCCCAGCACAACATTACTGCTCAAGAATTTAAGTGCACAAAAGCCAGTGTGTTTATTCAAGTGGACAGGGTGATATATATGATCTACAGCATTATACCTGCTCATGAAATAAACGTATTATGGCTAAAATGGATTGATGGCCAGTTATGTCATCTGGTGAATTTGAGTTCGACATGAATAATCATTGGCATAAGCTGAATTCTGACATTCCTGAGTATTGGGAGCGAGGCTTTTGAGCTGTCAGGTTATCAGACCCTGCAGTTTTTACAAGCATTTTTTTTTTTCAAGAGTCAAAGTTTTCAAATTCTGAGCATCGAGGACCAAAGGCATAGGATAGGGAATGTCCTGATATGCTCCGTACTAATCTCAAATGCATTATAATGCCAGAGAGGTAGCTGTATAACTGGTTTATTCTCTATAATCATTTATCTTTGTAAGTGACTCATGATCTGGCACCCAATGGAATCAGTAACATCTTTTTCTGGTTTTGGCAAGCAATGAATTCTGGTTCTGGCACATAATGACAACAAATGAACAAAGCTGTTAATGGTTTTCATGTGTTAGAGATAAGGACATTGATTATTAAAATGAATGGCTGAGAGAGGTGGAATGGCTTAATTAGTCATCATGCTTCTTTGCTTTGAAAACCCTTATTGCCTTTGATTAAACTCAGGACTTCTGTCTGTAAGAATCACTTTCACTAGCAAATAAAAGGCAAGCAAGAGGAGAAAGTGGCTGTAGCCCTTGCTCAGTGATGGTGTTGTCAGGGTGGGCTGCAGTATGGGCAATGGTAGATGGTGTAGTCTTTACCAGCAACATCTGCTGTGTCTTTTGGCCAGCATGAAGGTTCACACAGCTGGCTCTATGGGATCTTCCTCCCTGTAAGTACATTTCACAGTTTAGGGGCCAGGAACTCTTTCTACAACCTCCCTTTGCTAGTATGGGGAAACCCAGGTGGAGTCAATAGTGCTAAATTATTGGTACAGTTGACAGCAGAACATCCTGAAGGATGCAGTCAGAATCTTTCCAACATCAACAGTTCATCATAGCTGGAAAAGGAAGCATGTTTTTTGTGCAGATGGAGAATTTGCTTAACTGTAGGCATGTAAGGCACCCAATTATCAGACTGCTAGCAATGCTATGGCTTGCTGTTTGTTTTTTGTTCTTGGATGGGTAAATGTGTTGTAGGAAAACTGATAATACTCAGGCATGGCCAAGGTACAATGTGGGGAGTTGATGGGATTGTCCTCTAATCTCATGAATAACCATGTTGATATATCTTTTATCCAGGATGCTGGCTTTGCCTGGAAACAGGGGATTTCATCTCTCAGTTACCCAGAAGGTAGGCAGGACTCCTCCTTGTTTGGATAGCTACCTGGGTGGAGCAGGTAAGGAGGAATGCCTCTCTAAATCTGAAATTATAGACGTGAAGGTCCTGTAAACCCTTGTTTGTATTCATTTGCTTGGTGCAATATGTCGTAAGGGTTACATCTCACCAGCATTTCTTGCTAGCATTGTTACAAATGAATTTCCTACAGTAAAAGTGAATAATAATCCAGAGCTGATTTCACTTAGTAGATGAAGATACCTAAATGTGTGTGTCCGTATATGTGGCAGTTAAGTATCTAAACTTCCACCATCCTCGATGGAGATCTGGTTGATGGATGCAGTGGAGCTTGGGCAGCTGTTTCGGCTCTGGTTAGTGTAAGCTCCAGACAGCTAGAGAGCTCTCTACCTCCCACTGATGGAGTTTGCTCAATCCAGCTGCTCATAGGCAGGTATCTGGGGCTGGTTGCGATGCTCTGGGGTGCTGGAGACATCCACAGTGGTGGCAGGTATGAGACAAGGCCTGAGGGAGACCTGTAGCTGTCTGGGGTAGCAGCCAGAAGGCAGACAAGATATTCAGAAATATCTGAAAAGGCACTGAGTGGTTTAATCTGGATATGTGTAGAACATAGATAACCTTAGGCTAGAAGATGTGACTGCTTGAAGTCGACAGAAGGACACATGCTCAGCAGGCAGGACTTGCACAACTTTTGTATTGGTTAAAATACACTGACGGAGAACAGGTCTGAATTAACTTCTGAAAAACTCCTCTGAGGATTGCATCTGATTCTGTGCACAGCTTGGCTCGCTAACTTGTGTGGCGTATTTGAACTCGTAATGAATAAGCATAACTACTTCAAGGCTATTGGCATATTATTTTGCTCCAGATTGAGCTCTGAGGGTGTTTTTGCTGTCTGAAAGGAGATGACATTTTAATTTTGCAGGCTGAGTCCCTTTTTCTTCCCCCCTTGCACTTGTGCTTCTTCACTTTATATTAGATCCTTCCAAATAATTCAGATCAAAAAAAAGAAGTGGTGACATGGAATAATAAGCTGTTTGCCCTAAAGGAATTGTATTGATTCAGATGAGCTCTCCTGTCTGAGCTCTTGGGAAGTGGTGTCTGTGGTTCTTCCTATTACAATGTGCAGCTTTCAATCATGGCATCTCTGTAGAGCATTGGATATTCTTCTGAATGCCTCTTGAATTTTTTTAACTTTTCTGGCACTTTTTTTGACCACCGAACATGAATGAATATATTTGTTACAGCAATGAATATAACATGTACCTTGAAGGCCCCTGTATCTGAACAAGGTTGTGTAGAAGGAGGGGATCCTATAGGACCCTACTCTAGTACAGAGGAGTCGGGCTCTGAATTCATTGTTCCAGTTCTTTGGTTAAGTGCTCAAAACTCCTTATGTTTCCTTATCTAATACTAGACTAGAAGATGAAAAAAACCTACTGAAAATAGAGTGTGTTTAAAAATAAATACGGCATATAGCGTTTTCTGGGTTTAGTGTAACAATTGAGAATCGAATCCGCATAATACATCAATTAGTTTTTCTCAAACTACCAAATGCCTGTTATTTCAGAACCTTTTAGCTGCAAACGTTATGTTCAAATGCAGATGGTGTTATTCAGGGGGGTTTTCTTGCACAATTTGATCAGATGAGATATACCACATCTTGAGTTTAGCGTCAGTATTTGCAAGGCTGTTTGTAGGACCTAATGAATATAGATGGCATTGCTAGCTGTGCATAACGCGTTCCTACAGCACGGAGCGAGGAGCTCAGGTGTCATTTCAGAACTCATCGGCTATCAAAGGAAGCTGGCTGTCTCCTCCAGTTTAGCCTGTGTAAAGAAATATTATGGTTCATCATTAAAAAATAATAAAGCTTTGAAAGTAAGCATAAATGAGGCTACCTCTACACGGAACTCATGACTAACCAAGCAGAAAGACAAAGTAAAATCGTTTGCTAATGACAAGCCTGATTCTGCTTCCTCTGGAAGTCAAAGGCAATACTGTTGCTGTTGCCAGAGAAAGTGGGGCTGGGCTAATCAATTAACAGCGTGCTGTCAATAATGATGAAGAATTAATCTTGAAATGGGTAAATCAGCATCTAAGGGGCTGAATCACTCTTGGCTGAGTGAGTAATGCGACTGCTGGATTGAGAATGTACTGCTGACACTCGGTACAGGTATTATTTCTTTGAGATGGTGTTGGCTGCGTGCACTGTCAGCGTGTGTTGGGGACTGGCTTTTGGATGTGCAGTAGGTGGGTGCTGCAGGTAAAGGATCTGTGCGACTCCAGCTCGGACTGATAGGTGTGGGGCTCAGGTCAAATGTAAAAGTGCTGATGTGGGTTCAGATGGCGTAGGTGGAGATAGTCTTTATATATTATTGCATTTACAACAGAAGTTACACTTCTGTTTACCTAAAAAAAAACACCCAAACTTCACTTAATAGCCCGAGATGCAGCTTTTGAGCTGGTATAGAGGGGACCAGGATCTAAGCAAAGCTTTAATTTGGGTCTATTAGCACATCAGAAGAAAAACTCTAGCTGGAGAAGCTATTGCTGTGGCTCCCAACCTGTGCCGGGTGGGTTAGGGTCCTGTGTGCTTTGTGGGGCTGTTCCTACCACAGCTGTGGGGCAGCCCTGTCTCGCAGGGATATTCCCTGCTGCTGATTTTTCCCACTGGAAAATCTCTGCCTTGCAGACCCTCTGTGTGAAATTAGTTGCGTTTGCTTGCTGACCGTACAGGGATTAGGTTTGGGAATCAGATGAGTAGGGTGCACTAGCTTTGTTTTGCTTTCATTAGAGTTACTTAAAAAAATCCCCTCCCTTCCTGTACTGTGGCTTGAAAAACATGTTTTAACCAGTGCTATAGCCGGTGTCAGATGGTCTTTTTCATCAAAAGGCAATCAAAGCTAGGAAGAGGCATTTCATGTTTGGGGAAAAAAAAAAATCTATACATAAACAACATTGCAAGAAGTTGTACCAGCCTATTCAGGCTTTGACTTCCCCCTCAGGCTTCCTCAGCTCTTCTGAAAACACACAATTCGGATCATAGCTTCATGTTCCAGTTCCTTGCTTTTCTCATTCTGTTCTCCAGGCTCTGAAACTTTACCTAGTTTTCTCTTTCTTTCACTTCTCTCTTGCACACATGGTAGCGCAGCGTATAAGCTGAAGGACCTGCACCAATGAACAAATTGATTTTTTTTAAGCCCCGTAATTGCTGAAAATATATTAGTGCACCTTTCTTGTGGGCAGTTAGACATAGTGAAGTAAAAAGCCAAGCTCTATCTATTTCTTCCTTTAGAAATCCTAGCATAGCATCCCTTCCTCATGTGGTACTGGATCTGTGTATTGTCCAACAGAATACAGCTTCGCTTTAAACGGATGCTTCTGTAGAAGCCTGGTTCTTGCTGCTGGTCCATCACACATGCTCCCCTAGTCTATTCATGAAGCATCTAGTCTATTCAAGAAGCGTCTTGGGAAGCTTCTTGTCAAAACAGTTGTGGTTACAAGATGACTACAGATTAAAAAAAGCTTTTTGGAAGAAGGTATCAATTTAGAAAAAAAAAGGACACTGAAAAAAAGACCCTGGATAAAATACCTTGAAAAGAGGAACGCTTCCCTACAACCTGTACCTGCATGTAGTGCAGAGCAGCCCCGAGGCCAGGGAATGAGCAGTGTTGAGGTTCAAATGTATTTTCTCTGCACTGAACCCAGATCTCCTACTTCTCAGGACATCCTGTGAATAAAAAGCTGACGTTCTGGCATGGGTCCTCCAGCTGGAGCTGCTCACCTTTGCCTGGTTAACAGTCACCAAGCCAAAGAGGAGCTGACACCCTGGCATTAGGGTGCCCTCACCCTGCAGCTGGAGATCTGCCCTGCCCTGGAGAAACTCAGTGGCCAAGTTACTGATCACCCGTGGGTTGTCTGAGTGCAGAAAAGCTTAGAGGGAGTAAGACATTGTCAGTCTTAACTGTGACCGTATTCCGGATATTCAGTTATTTGCTATTATTGCTGCTAATAGTGAACCTAACCACAGCTATTCAAGTGTAAAATAGCTGCTGCTACTTCTCTCTTTGCTTTCTCTTTTCTGGGATGCTGTAAGGAGCCGCAGAAGAACACAGTGATTATGCATACTAAATACTGAGTAACATATGCCATATGCTGGGATTTAGCTTCTTCAATAAATCTTAATTAGTTAAATATAACCAAACTAACTATTCTTTTATTCTGAAATTGCCAGCAAATTGAATGTGACTGATGTACAGTCCTCCATGTTCACGGGAATAAAGAGCTCTTTAGCAAGCTTGCAGAAGCAACACACTTCTAATTGCTTCTATTATTAGCAAGGTGCTTTAATCCAGCGATAATGAAGGTAATGATTTTCTTGGTTGCAGTGTAATTCTTCTCAGCATCTCCTCCCATGTCTCACAGCAGAACACATTCTTGGCGGGAGTTCAACACCACCGATGGTTTCTGCTGCAGAGAAACCACTGCTGTCCTCCAAGGCAGAAGCAGGGGCCGCTGCATCAGCGGCGTGGCTGCAGTTCTGCTTCCAGTTATTCAGCATCCATCTGGCTAGGCCCACGGCTGTAGTCATTCCCTCTACGCTGGAGTAATGAAGTTAAAAAAAAAAAAAAAACATGAACAACAGACAGAAACATGGCTGGGAGAAAAGTGCTGGGAAGAGTTTAAGGCTGCATCCCTGCAGGCAGCAGCAGCGTGTGTAACTCCTTCATCAACCCACCAAATGCACTTTACAAGTGGCTGAGCAGTTTTGATCAATGCTGCCTGTGTTTTTATCCCAGCTGAAAATGGCTGTGGCTTGTATGAGGTATCCAATACTTAAATAATAATAGCAATATACTCTTCTTTCATCCATACTTTAAGCATTTTTAGGATGAAATGACATTTAGTGATTGAAGGACAGCCAGTGAGATGGTGAGAAACAAAATCCAGGTTGTGACTCACGACTCTGTACTCTGCCAAATTTCCTTTGAGAGCTTTTAGATGTGCACATCTGGAAACTGCTTCCAGTGTGGAGCAGGGCAGCTGAGTCGCTGGGTCCATTTACCGCTTCCAGTCTGCATCCACAGTCTCTCTGGCTACGCGGTTACTAATGAAACCCAGGAAACGACATAACCTGTGTGATCAGGAGTTGATAAAAAATTGATTTATTTTTCTGTGGGAAAGAAATAACTCAAGGACAGAGTCTGCCTGAGTTCCTGCCCTTTAGTTCCAAAGTGGAATGAGGAAATATCAAACGTGGTACTTTGCTCAGAGAAAAATGGAAAGCTAAAGAACCTGGGGAGGGATGTGCTTATACCAGTACTTTGTACTATTCAAACACTAAATAAAATATGAATGGCTATGTAAGCAAAACATGGGCTGGAGATGTTTGCATTTAAAAGAACAGGTATGTTTTGATGAAGGTAATAGAGGAGGTACGTGTCAGAGGAGGTGGCTGCACCACTCTCCCTGAGTCCTGGGATAGTGAAATGCAATAAATGAGACTTCACTTCCAAAGAGGGTGCAACAGCCTAAGGATAACTTGCACCATTTGGGTTTTATTGAATCAGGAGTTCCAATGAATCTAAAGCTGAAAAGGGGGAAAATAATTGGGGATTTACTTGTAGGTTAGAGAAGAGGCATGAAATACTTCTGATGTACGACATCCGAATCCAATACCTAATGGAAGATGATTAGATTCCCCACGACAGCCATGGCAGTGTAAGGCAGGAGTCAATGGCTTTGTCTAAGACATTTTAAAGCTTTCCAATTCTGGGCTGATTCTTGGGTTTGAGCTGATTCCTGCTAAAACTTTCAGCAGGTTCCTCTGCTTTAAATGGTTGTGTTTGTCCATGCTCCTAACAGCCCACACAGCTGGACTGGTCCAAAGAAAAGGTGTGCGACCTAGGAGCCTGGAGGGGTTGGGTTTCCAGCAGCCAGATGAGCCATCTCCACCGGGAAGAGAAAAAGCTGCATTTTCCCGTGGCAGAATCTGCACAGCAGCCTTTCAAATGCGTGACAGTTGCTCACGTGTTTTTGCTTTGTTCCTTTTTAATTTATTTACATATATTCAATATGAACGCTGTCATGTACTGACACCCATACCTATAGCATACAGAACTAATCCTCTCTCCAAAACTCTTTGCTTCTGCTAGCTCTTAACATACCCTTGGAGTATCTTCTGTGTCAAAGTGCTGCGGAGACGAGAGAGGTATGAAGAAAGGCATTTATTGGGAGCAATGCGGCTATTCATCTGTGAAGTCTATAGCAACAAAACAATAAAACTCAAACTCTGAATCTAAGGGAGGCAATGGCTTGGAACCAAGGGTGGTTTTGCTAAAGCTTCCCAGTGTTTTGCTAGGTGACATGTCAGACTCATTATGTTTGATTCATTGGTTTCAGTGCCTAGAGCCGAGCACCAGCTTTAGCAACCAATTGTAAAAGAAAAATAGACAGTTCAGGAGCTGGGATAAGCATTAGCGATTCTTGCTGCTTTGAATTCGGTCTTATGATGGATGTTATTACTAGAAATGTCCAGAATACCTTAACTCCTGAACACACCTGCTAAGTATTTGGACTATGTTACCTGTACTTTTTAAGAGGACATGAGTCTGATGTTATATGCCAAGCACGAACCCACTCTTACTTTGGATAAGAACAGGTCATGTCCAGTGTTGCATCATGCAACCATATGGTAAAACCTGCTGGTTCATTGCCTTGGAAGAGTGGAGATCAGTCCAGTTGTATTTTGTCAGTCTGCCCCTTTGCCTTTAAACAGGACTGTTCTTGTGTAGATGGATCCTGTGTTTTCAGGCAGAATTATCTCATGCACCCACCAGGGACACAGAAAGACCGTTGACTGACTTCTGCCAGTGCTTTATGCTACCAGCTTCCCCTCGGGAATCCCTTATGGAAATGGCTTACGCTTGTCATGTATCTCCTCCCGCAAATGGGAATGATGGTGCTGACTTCCCAGGGAGACAAGCAAATGGCTTCTTCACTGATGACCCATGCTAAATGTCGCAGAACTCTGGTGGTGGTCCTTGGGTTGCTCCCTGTTACCATATACCTTGCTTCCCACTGCTATTAGGAGGGCACATGACTGGCTACTACTTCAGCTGGTGATTGTGAGTATTTGACCAGTTCAAGTCCCTCGGAGATATTTGAAATATGTATTTAAGTGAAGAGGGGAATATGCAATATAACTTTGCATAGGTTTGCCAGCAGTCAGATACAAGCTGCTCAAAACCTCCCCCCCTCTTACAGTTTTCAGCCACTGCAGACTGTGCTTTCTGGGAAGTTTGGAGCATGTTCAAGCAAAGATTTCCAAGAAAACAAGGACTATGAAGGGTCACAGTAAGGCTAGACTGCCATGTACAAGGTTTTTTTGCCATGCTGTCTAGCAACTGCTTCAGGAGACAATCTTTTCTCATTTAACATAAGTTCCCTGAGCCCACTTCTACCCTTGTCTTGGCAGCCTCCAGTCCTACGTAAGGAATATATCTGGAATGTCTTATCTAAAGGGTGTGGGGATGCAGTTTTTTTTAAATTTACTCCAAATAATTTGCCCTAAACTGGGGTTTGTCAAAACAATGTCATTGCGGTAGCCCCATTGAAGCTTTTTAGTACTGTGATGACAGCAATATTGGTCTGGGATAGCTGTTCGTGATTTCTGGTTACTTAATCATCCAGAATGTGTCTGGTCAGGTCTAAGATAAACTTGTTTCTATGTCTGGGGATGCTCATGTGTGTTTATGACCTTATGGAAATATTTATTAGTAAATATGTTACAGATATGGCTAAGCTGGCTGTTTTAGCCCCTGTCTCTGAGGTCCCAGGTGACAGGCGTGATGTGCATCTCATGGGGAAGGCATCCAAATGCCAGCTTCCTAGCTGGCTTCTTGCAGCGTCAGTCCACGGGCACCTCCACCGCTGTCTGAAACACTTCAAACAAAGCTGGAAGGGTTAATTAGTGTCCTAAGTAAGTGGTCACCATATCCAACAGAGATGGTCAGATTCTGCATCCTTTTTTAAAAGATATACTGATTTCTATGGGCATTCCAACCAGATCTCTACATGAAGTTGGGCACTTCATATCTATCCCATGTCAGTCAATAATTTTGAATTTCATTCTAAAGCAGAACTCAAGAGCCCATAATTAGATTGTTATTAATTTTCAAGTACTCCATGATTTCTCTTCTCCTGATTAAAATTGAAAGAACCCCCCTCACCCAGTCCCCAGTCGCGCAGAAGGAAAAAATGGTTGGAAGGGGTGGAAAGGAGAGATGGGCAGATGTTATATTTAGATTGAAGAAAGCAGATTTCTCATTCCAGACAGGTAGTGGGCTATTAATTCCCTCAAGCAGTTCTGCACATGTCATAAACCATGAGAGCAGCTGAGCTCAAGAGGTTCACAAATGTCACCTGAACCCCAAGAATTACTGCTGTCTCGGGGTCTCTTCCATATTGGTTGTTAAATCTTGTATATTATCCCTCCCCGAGAAGGAAAGGCAGAAATGCAATGCTAGAAACACCTGACTACATTTTTCAACATTAAGCATGAAATATGCTGAGATATCTATGAAACACACACTATATATCTTCTTGTAGCAAAAATATATGCAGGGAGAAAGCTGGCACTTAAACTCAACATTTCCATAAGTCCCAACGCTAATGTTGTCACTTCTAGTGGTGCCAGCAGCCTCTGAAGTTGTACAAACTCAACTTTGTGTCGGGTACTTCTGCTTCAAGTTTTTGCTCAGCCTCTGCCTACAAATGTGTCTCCCATCTCCCTAAGGTTGGAAAATGAGAAGGGGGAAAAGTGGCTCTGCTGTGTCAAAGGAATGAGCTGTATGCTCTGGGTTTCCTTCTGAGCTCATGGGTAAATGTTCAGTAAAGAAACACACAGTCTTTCAGCATGGAAGTCCCCAAGAGGAGAACCTCTGATGTGCTGAAGATGCTCAGAAGTCTGTCTATTGCCTGAAGTCTCTCCCTGATTTCACAGCCATCCTATAAACCCTTCTAGTTACCCCCGCTGACCCAGTCGTCATACATGCTCCAGCTGCAGGGCTCTGCCAGTTTTCTAAAGTGGAAAAAGTTCCACAGCTGGACTTAAAATGTCTCTGCAGTCCTGTTCCCACCCTTTGGGATGGGACAAATAAATAAAGAAAAAAAACCTCTTGATGATACATGGTTCTCAGGAGCAGGGCCAGGCTGCGCTTTGTATCCTTACTGCTGTGATTTTTCTTATGGCTGTGAACATAAGGGACGTATCGAAAGTAGGAATGAAAGCGTTGCGTGGATTTGGTCCTTGCATCCTGCTTACATTCTTAAATGCTAGCCAAGACGCACGGTCTCAGTGGTCAGACGAGTTTGTTTTGTTGGGTTTTTTAATTAAATAAGGCTCCTAATTAGTAGAAAACACTTTCTTTGCGGAATATTAAAACTTTATAACAAATACATTGATTTTCAGGCTCTTTGAGCTACCGGTTGATTTGTCTGCATAGCAAATAGGTCAAGCTCAAGTCTGGGTGACTTCATGCTTCTGAACAGTTTCTGTGGAATTCTTGCACACAGTAGTGACAGGTTAATTCTATGTCGGGAGCAACCATGTGGTGGTTGTTAGCCAAACCTTGTTCTTGTGCATAACAGCAGCAGAGCCTCCTCGCTGTCAGAAAACGCATCTACAAAAAGCACACGTTGCTGTATGCTTCTCAAACTGCTAAAGACAGTGTACTGGTAGAAAGTAAAGCGTTAGTGTAAATGATTGGAGTTTTGGGTTCAGGGCCGACATGAATCGATACATCAGGTAAATTTGGCTTTCCTTATTCCCACTTCATTGGAATATCTGATTATGTTCATATTGGTTTTGATAATGGTTAGATGACATCCAATTCCAAAAGGATTGGTAACAGACCCTGTATTTACCCTTGCACCTTGTGATTTACTTTGCGTGCCATGAATTTTGTTTTCATGTAGACTGTGGATTGGAGTTGGGGGAAGAAAAGTAATCAGGCAGGACAACAGAGTGAAAGTGGGCGAGAATAATGAATAAAATTTTTTTTAAGAAACCCTCTCCTTATAAGCTTAACTGCATGCCTTACCCCTTTGCTTTCCTAGGTGTACTCATGTTACCGTAATAAAATAAGTTGCCTTGATTTCTTATATTATTAATCATTCAATAGCTGAATACTGAGCAGATGGCATATTAGCTGTTGCTGTGCAATGTTGATGGAACAGGGACTAGTCTTGCAAGGGAAGAGACACAAATGTTAGACCATTAAGAAGACATACATAGAAGGAATCGTACACTCGTTAATTATAACTTATAATGGCATACCAAAGCAGGACACGGGAAGTCAGATCCAGTGAGGAGTGTTTCATCAGAAAAAATTTGGGGGCATAGGTATAGCAAAATTACCGAAGGAATGACTGAAGGAAAAATCCTACCCAGAGCGGCATAGCTGGGATGGCTCAGGTTGGATTAAAAACAGGACAGCCACCATCTGTGATGGTGACACTTGATCTTTTGGGCTACACAAACTCAGGTGGCGGTTGGCTGTGCAAAGTGCCTGGGTTTTCCATCTCAAGAGCCTATGCTTGGAGCTTTGCTAGCAGCATTCAGCTGGCAAAGAAATGTATTCTCTCACTGCGATATTATGGGATGTTTTTTTCCTCCTCCCTTAATTCATTTCATCTGTAGAAGGATATTCTCTCTCCTGTATACCTCTAAGATTGTTTGATGTTTTCCTGTGTAAGTGATTTTTGAATGGAAAAATGGGTATCGGTACAAGTACCTCATGAGGAGCTTGCTTTCTCAGTGTTTAACATTTTAATTAAAAAAAACCAAACCAAACCCAATATTCCTATGCCTAAATATCTTGCTATTCTTTATTTAATAATATTTAATGATTAAAATTTTCAGGCACTTGTTATCAATAGAAAATAAGTGTCATCCCTGGTAACTGTAGGTTCCCCCTGAATTTAAGTGATACCAGCTTGAACTTCTTCCTAAAATCTAGGAAACTCGTTTACTCTGCCAGAGCATTCTCTGTAGGTAATACATCTCTTGGCATAATGGCTAACTGCTGTCCTAGAAAAGTCTTTTAAAAAAAAAAAAAGGCTTAAAAACTTTACTGGTGGAGAAGGAGGAGGGAACTTATTTATGATGCTAAGTAATAACTAAGCAACATATGTGTGGCTGTGTAGGGATGGGCTTTTGGACTCTTTCACACAGTACTTAAAAAGTGAGACCAATGACTTCCCTGGGGTGCTTGATCTGTTGCCTTGAGGTCCATCTTCCATTCTGAGTGTGTTAAGTAAGAACAAGGCTTCCCTCTTCAGGTAGGTGCGCATCCACTGCTTGCCTTCTGCCGATGGGAGAGTCCAGAACTCACAAAACTCTCCCTTGTCCCTCTGGGAGAGTGGGCTCGTTGGCTGTGGTGGGCTTGGCCAAAGCCACTGATGCTCCCCTGGGCCCAGCACAGGGATGTCCGCAGGCTCCCTTCTGGGATGGCCCCTGCAGCTCTGCATGGAGTCATCCCACCAAAAGAGCAGGTCTTCCTTCTGGCTTCACCTGAGCAGCCTTCCTGCACTGACCCTTCACGGCAGAATTGTTTCATGGAGGCTTTCACCTTCAGGTATCAGGCAGGGTTAATGATAATATTTAGGCTAAAATGTCATTTAATTCTTAATAAAACACACTGGCTGCACCATCCCCGTTCCCCGAACAAAGCCAGCTCCTTCCGTGCTGTTCATGACCTCCCCGAGATGGTGCCGGTGCATTTCCCACAAGCAGAGCTTCAGCCCTTGGGGGGTCCTTGCGGCAGCCATCCCAGCTCAGCTTCTGTAACAGCAGGTGTCCTCCTGGGGCATTCTGATTACAGTGCTTACAAAGGAGGGAAAAAAAAATAATCAAAAGTTCCCCCTAGGTGGAAAACCCTCTTGGTTTCCATTCCGTGTTACCGAGTGTGTGTTTTGAAGTGGTTCGCTATAGAATAGGTCTCTGCATCGCGCTGCGAGTGTTCTTTCATTGCGGCTGCAAACGCACATGCCGGTAAAGAAATTCTTCTGTGCCATTTCTAATTTCACAGCTTCAGCCTGCTGCTATGCACTCTGCAGCGAGTAAACAATGCTATTTTGATAAAGAAAATAATTAGCTCCCATTGCTAATTATGCTAATCCTCTTCTGGTGTTGTCACATTATAATAAAGGACTTTGACAGTTCTGTGCTTCTCTTTCGGTTTGTGCAAAGCTGTTATAATTTACCTTCCTTTCTGTACTAAAGGCAAGGTTCTTCTATTTAAGCAGGAGTACATAAAAACATTGCGTTATTTAGAAGAAGAGATTTTCTTTTTTGGTGGCTAGGTATGGCCCTATTCTGATGCATCAGTCCGTTGCTAGATGGAGATACAGAATCAAAAACCACCTCCAATGTGATAAAAACTTTGAGATTGATGCGTTCCAGCCAGGGAACACGGGCACGGACACAGAGAGGTGTACAAACTTTTTCACTCTGATTTTCCCCACACCCTGCTCTTCTTTCTTATTCATCTTTCTTAACACAGTCACCACTAGAAGACGTTGCTGCGATGTACACGTAGGAGCCAGGCGCATCCATCACAAATGCCAAATGTCCGTGTAACAAATCTCCAGTAATCGATACACTCCGTTGTAGATATCATTACTATGGGCAGGCTTGAACTTTCGCATTTTCGCTGCTATCCCTATTAGTGCTCAGGGAAGCACTCTACTAATCATGTATTTTATTTATTGTGTTATATCTAATTTTATTTATATTCTATTAGTTATTTTTTTTATGGAGGTTTTGCAGGCAGTTAAAGGTATCCTGGGTGTCACAGGATAAACAGGAATATATTGTTCATCTTAATGCATTTTTTTCTCAGTTCATGAAGTTCCTACAGAGCTCATGTTCTTTGATCTTATTTTTTATTTTGTGTTACAGATGACTGAAAAATTAATACTCTGTCTAGTCTATGGCTTTTAAAATGGTTTAGTTGACATAACCCAGGGAGATAAATGTGCTTAAATCTGAGTTAGAACTCAGATTTGTCTCAGCGCTTCAGAGAGTTCAAAGCTCCAAGATGTCCTTTCCGCCTCTCTCCCGGCTCTAACCAGAATTGGTGTGACCTTCCTGAAATGGTGGAAAGACTAATTGATATGACATCATGAGAGATTACAGACACAAAGACAGACGTTACGAAAGGAATCCAGTGGTGACAAGTCATCTGAATTAGAAGCTTTGCAGTTTCATAGGATCACAGAATGGCTTGGGTTGGAAGGCACCTTTGAAGATTACAGAGTCCAACCCCGCTGCATGGGCAGGGACATCTCTCACTGGGTCAGGTTGCTCAAGAATAGCTCAAAGTAGAGAGTGGACTCTCAAACAGCGCTAGCACAGAAAGTTGCTAGTTTAACGAGTTAAGTGAAACCAGAACTGAACTTTGCAGGTTGCTTATCCTCCACAGCTCAAAATGTTACTGTTTTCTGTGCTCACTTTGACATTAAAATTATTATTATTAAAGATGACTTTTATGTAGGTTTCAAGCAGTGAGGGCGTTTTTCTACTCACTTGCGTTCTAAATGACCATACACAGAGCCTTGTTCTTTGGCTCCGTTATTCTCAGATGTAAATCTTTATATTATACTTGGCGTTATTACCTGTGTTGCCTTTTATACAGTGAAGTTAGAAAAGTGATACGGTAAATGAGATGCGTGTCGTTCTAATGGGCGCTTCATTTTGGGGCAGATGGGAATGAACAGTAAAGCATCATGATCAATTATAGCCACAGAGCTGAATAATTAAGACCATTTTAAGACCTCTCTACCTAATTTATAAGAGTAAGCTTACTACTGAAATTCCTTTTCTCCTTATGTGGGTTGATTTGTACAGGTAGAGAGCTCCGTTTGCCAACATAATGGACACGGGCTCTGCTGGAGTGATAAAGCAGAATATGAGATTATATTTACATTTAGTTGATGGCAATAAGCTTTAGAGGTTGTTTTTCTCTAAGCATCTGTGAGTTGGACTATATTCATGCAGAAGAGACAGTGTGTCGTTTGCTTATACAAACTCTGTGTAAATCCTTGCTCCTTTTTTTTTAATTTGTACTTTATACTTTCCCCGTGGCATTTCTTGCTCCCACTGAGTGTTTGTGATACACACGCTGGATGTTCACAGCCCAAAGACTGTCACCATGCAAAAATAATAGTCTTTTTAAGACAACTGTGGTTTATAGGATGCTGGAAGCAGCATCATCAAACTATGAATATATCTAATAAATAATCATTTAGCTCTTGTACTTTTCAACCATGGAGCTCAATGTACTTTCCAGCAGAGAGTAATTGTCTTTACTCCTGCTGTACAGGCAGAGAAACAACACCTAGACAAAGAAAGCTATTTGCCAAATGTCATCTGGCAGCTGAGAACAGAATCTGGGACCTATCTGTTGTCCTACAGTTATGAGATTTATTATGTATATGTGTGTGTACAAGTTCTTTCCATTGGAAAACCAGTTCCAGTTGAAACTATGCACTCTGGGAATGGATGCATTTCCAGATCGGTTTCTCTGATAGCACATGGCCTGAGCTAGCTACGTGCATACGTAGCAAGAAGCACCCAGCAGCTCTGAAGAAAGACCTGGAGCAGGAGGGAAATACCTCGAGTGGAACGAAGTACCATAGCGCTGCGGCCAGCGGCGGCGCAGACGTGCGTTAGAGCTGATGGGAGGAGGGGCTGGGGGAGTTGTTCCGAAGCCATGTGAACTAAGGTGCCATAAATCTGAGCCTTCATTTTGGCAACAAACGCATGTCAGACTCCCATCCTTGCAGAGCCACCACTGGGGCTTGTCTGCTCAGCCTGATCTGCTACATCAGAGGTGCTTGCAGAAAGAAAAATGCTTAATTTGCAAATGAACACTCACATACCATCAGGAGTTTGTTTTAAATCTCAGCCTCCTCACTGCTGGGAGAAAAGGAGCAACTGGAAGGGCCTGTCTGCAAATACCACGATCTTCTTTCACATTTGCTTTGCAGACGCGCGTATCCCCTGCTAACTTCAGGGTGTAGATGAGCTGGGTGGAACAGAGCTATAAGGGTCTGATTATCTGGGAATAACAAGGGGAATTGCAAGATAGTTACTTTGGAAATGCTGTTAATTACCAAGAATCACAATTGCCCTTTCTAAAATGTTTCCAATTTATTTAATGCAATCCACAGATGTAGAGGAAATGCACTGATTCCTAATTGCTTAAATCCAGACACAAGTTTTAAGGTAATTTAGATGCAGAAACAAAAGCTGCACAATTTTCCATTTGTTAGGAGGGATAAAAGTGCTGCTAAATAATTACTTAGTTCTGTAACTATTTTTCCTTGGAGAAATGGAGGTACTTATGTTTTTAAAAAATAGATACTCTTTTCCAAATAGTTGTGGTAAACTGCCTGAGATCTATTAAAAAAAAAAAAAAAAACAAAAAGAGAAACCTTTACATCAGAACGATCTCTTATGTTTGCATGTTTGGGGAAGCTTAATGAACCATCTGACAGAAAGCTAGTGATAATTAGACTGCTGAAATCCCCCCCTCTTACTGGCGGTGGTTTAATAGGAATAGCAGTGCCTTGGAAGAGTACTCGGCACGGGAATTTTGCCATTTCTGGGCATCTGCTGCTGATGGATGCCACGTACTTTCTCAGAAGCTCCTGTGAAACTTCCCACAAGTCCATACTTGGGTTGGGCTTCAGCTCACTTCGGGAGCTACGCAGCCAAGATGCTCGTTGTAGCTCATTGTGTAGCTCATAACAAGTCGTAACACTGCCGCTGTGTGACACAGAAGAGGCTGAGAAGAGCTGTCAGTGCGCTTCAGGACGTGAGCGGACCCGAGCTGTGCTATACCAGCGCTTCCATCCTGTCACTCAAAAGGCTGGTGGTTTTTTTTTTTTAAGAGATCTCACCTGAAGTGATGCTGAAGTTACCCACCTCCCATTGCATTTTCTTTCATGACCCAGACTGAGTTTCAACCATTGAATAACATCGACAAAGCGGCGGTGTAAAATAATTCTCCAAAAACTTAGAGATTTTGTAAATTATTGTAAGAGTCTGGTGAACCTGAAGAGGTTTCAGCTTGTCTTCTAGACATGGGAAGTTCAAACGCTGTCTGTGATGACTTGGGCTGCCTTGCCTGATTGACTACGAGTAACTCCCAAAACACTGGTGTGTTTTGAGGAATATATTCCAGCTTTGACAGAAGCTGGGAGCTCAGCAGTCACACGTTGGGAGTAGACAGGAGGGTCTGGGCAGGAACAGCAGAGCTCAGCCAGTGACTCGAAGGACTTGCCAGAGACCACGCTCATGGCCTGCCCTGCAATCCTTCCTCCTGGACGCTTGGCTGATGTGATTAGTCTGCGTGGACTCTGGGTTATGAACCTTAACATGGCCAAGCAGTGACCTTCTGGATGGTTTCCTGTAGTCATCAGAATCCTCCCCTCCTACAGTGCCTCCCAACCGAGTGTTTGGAAGAACGCTCGTGAGTGGAAACTCGTCTTTCCTCTGCGTTGATCTCTCCTGGCCAGCTGAGGAAGCAGCGCTTGGTCTGTTGCCATCTGGATCCTACCTGCTTGCCAAGGAATGTCCTGAGGCTTGTTTCCAGCCCCACGAGCGCTCTGCAGAGCTCTGCTGACCTCGTGCTTTATTTTCAAGTACACTTGCCCTCTGTGGCAGGAAGAGGACGCACAGAACAAATGCGTATTATTTAAATGGTCTGATCTTTAACTTGCGTTGTATAAAGAAGAGGGAACGTTATTCTGCCTCTCCTGTTGCGTCTTAGTTTCTCAGGTGTATCACGTAGTCCCTAACCAGTATTTATTATTTGGGAAGAATTAGATTTTGAGTTGTAATGCTTCATACGCTTTGCTGCACGTTTAGTGTTTTAACTAGATTCAGAGAGAGAAATGAGGTAAGCGACTGAGAGAAACAGCCAGCGGTCTGAGTTCCAAACACAAGGCTTAAAACTGGTGTGGACATACCCTAGATTAAAAACCAGGGTCAGCAAACACTTGAGCTTTAATGAGTAGGTTCAAGCTCATATCCCTAAGGCTATATCTGCACTGCATAGAATCGAGGCATGAAATATAAGGGGGTATAAATCTTCTTCGAATGGAGGCCCTCCTGCTAACCTGAGTTTCTTTAGGGACTATTTGCTGATTAAAACACTCTTTCAAGCCTTCAGAAAATAAACCAGTTACATCTGTTAGGCATTTTTATATGGACAAATGCAATCGACCTCACATGGGTGAGTTCCCAAAATTTTCACAAATCCCTGGTGAGGAGGGGTTTGGTTTTGACTGCCTCCCTAAGTTAGTTTCACAATTTGGGTTGAAGGTGGCTTTCTTCATGGCTTCTTCCAAAACATGAAGTAGGAGTTCTCTCTCCTGTTTGCCAGTTTCCATGGTAAACAAAGGAAAATAGAGGAGCTCCTTATTACAGGTCACTCGAAAATTTGGGTTCTGACTGGTATTTGCATCAAGCTCTCTATCTGTAATAGAGGAGCATAATCAATAGTTTTTTCACCATGTTTTGAAAAGATGATTTTAGGTCACTTAAACAGCCTTAATTTTCAGCTAAGAATAAATGCAAATTGATTGTTGGAGGTATTGAAGAGAATAAACTAGAATTGGAGAGTTTTATATCTTCTTACAAGACTAGAATAAAAAGAGAAGTCCCAGTAGGACATAACATTTTCAAAATGTCAGTTCCAAAACATTACCTGTGTTATTTTCAAAGGAATTCCTCCTTCCCATTAGCAGAGGAACATTATCATTACAATCCAGATAGCCATTTAGTTCAAGGGACATAGTTTAAATTAATAATGTGTAATTGAGTTCATTTTTTGAAGCGAGGTCAAAGATTTGTAAAAGTTTTCTGTGGAAAAATAGGCAAGAGGTTGTTCCAGGTAGGTAAGTCATCAGTTAGCCTATGTGTTATGCTAGTAATGGCTATCTCTTTGTGACATATTTATGAATTTTGGACCACACTGGCTGTATTGAGTGTTTCAGAAATAACTCTCTCTTACTCTGACCTGAGTTAGATTCTGCTGTGTCCACTGTGTAGTTGGTCTGCCACTTCTCCATGGGTCTGCCTCCTTTCTTTGCAGACCAAGGAGATGTTTATGCCACAAACATAAACTGCCAGTCCAAATTCCCATAGAAGATCCACTTTTAGTAGTCTCAGACAACTAAGAAAGCCTGGAAGAGCCATCTCTCACCCCAACCTGCACAGCTAGATTATAGAGCTAAACTTTCAGAAGTCCACGTTACATCTACACCAGCAAACGAAAAATGCTTGAAACCACTCTCTGGTCTTTGGCCAAGAGGTGTGGAGCAGCATACATCCATGCTCTGAAACTCTCTGGCCCGCAAAATAAGATGGCTTCATGCAAGCTGTATGTTGGGAACGGTCCTTGGCCGATGCTAACTCCCTGATTATGCCTGGAAATTTTTTGGAAAAGTGGTAGCTGGCAGCTGAGGCAGGGACTGTGCCAACAGCTAACCATATGGGCAATTAAGTTCCCGTGCCTGGAGACATTTAATTTCCTGGAATAGACACAGACACAGGGAGTTCAACAGTTCCAGATTCCAGTAACCCTCTGTTAGCATGCACGGTAGCAAAAAGGTCTGGGAAATGTTGCTGGCTATCCGGGAGTGCAGATGCTTATTTTCACAGTTCTTCCTTTTGCAGAGACACTGATGATAATAGAAATCATGTTTTATTTTGTAATGCGTTCTTATGGCTTTCTGCTGCATGCGTGTGCATCTGTATATATATGTGTGTGTATATATATGAGGCTAGTAAGAAAGACGGTGACATGAGTTGTGTGTAGAATACTGCACACTTCTCTACTTAATTCACTTTCTAATAAACTATCAATACTTTTTTCCTGGATAGCTTCTGGGCTGAGCTAGAATCAGGGCACCCCAATCTAGATAAGAGATGCAGGTTGTCCAAATCGCTTGAAATGGCACATTGTCCATTGCTTGATGGTAGTGGTGGAGCATGCCTATGACTTTTGTCTACTTCTGAAAGGGAAGAAAACAAGGTTTTTACCCAAATGTGCCTCCTAGAGAATCATTGCACTTTCACTTGTGGGGTAAACATTTGATGTGCAGTTCACGGCAGCTTTCTCTGCTGCAGCCCATGCTATAGCAATGAGTACCTGGTATGTTGTGACTTGTTCTTCTGTGTTTCTTACTCAAGTCACAGGAAAACTGCAGGCAATTCAGCTTCTGGTTGACAATACTTAGTAAAGATCCCTCCGTCTCCATCAGAGGACTGAAAGCTTTCTTGATTTGTGAACACCTAGAAATTTTCCAGGCATAAACACCTTCAGAAGTAGCATAAATATAGACTGAAGTCTGGCAACTGTGACTTTGTCTTTCTTAACTATCTTGGAGGAGCAACAATTAAGTGATTCACAGGTTCTTGGTGTCTGCAAGCCTTAGGATGAAAAACATGAGCTAGGAAGCCCTGAGCTACCTGCTGTGGTTAACCATGCTTCAAGCTGGGGGAGCTGAGGAGATTGGACCAGATGATCTCCGGAGGTCTCTTCCAACTTCAGCACCGCTGTGATTCTGTCTTTGCCTGTAGTATTTCATGTTTTCCTTGTACAGAAGGTTCAAAAACAGTGTAAAAAACTTTCTCAGGCAGCTGTGTGAGGTAACAGATGTTTAGGCAGAAAAGTAAAAAGATTGGAATAGTTTTGGGTTTTCCTTTAATGAGAACAAAAAGGTATTTTAAAGCAGGAACTGTGTCCATTGCTTGTCGCTGCTGAGCCTCTCGATGGGGGAATGGAGGGTAGAAAATGTCTATGTGCAGATGGAAATTTAGAAAAGCTGCTGAATTTGATACATATCTGCCTACCTTATGCAGAAAAAAATTAAGATACTTATTGGAAGCAACCAGGAGGTACTACACTTTGGGTCTGTGTACATATGGCTTTGGACTAGCCATAACTCTCTCTTGCAACAGAATTACATACATTTAGACGTGGAGCGCTCAGAAAATATTGTAAAAACCATCTTCAGTGAGAATTTATACGTGTTAGTGAGCCTTCGTAATTGTTATGTCCATCTGCTGTTATCTATACTGAATTGCAAGGGAATGCCCACAGAATTATAAGCAGCCCGTGAGTCTCTATCTCTGCTCTCCTTTTTACACTGTTTTGAGCTCCAGATAATTAGGGGAAGGCGTAAGCAGTGAAGGAACAGAACTTTGTATTTATGATCCTGGCTTCCCAGAGTCCTGAGCTCTGCTTTCTAGACTGTATTCCAGGCATAAACTACCGAAAGGCACATTGCATGCCATTAGCAGGCTGGGTTTGCTGAAGACACGGAATAAAAAATGGACGTTTCTCTGCAGTCTTGGCGCACTGGCTATTAAGAAACTTTAGTATTGTCAAGTTGTAAGTGGCAACAGTAACATTTTAAAAGCGAGAGACTCTTGGGTACTGCAGAATAATGGAATAACATGCCAAATAACTTTTTAAGATTTCAGATGGATCTCACTTAATCTGACTCTGGGCATATTAGGTGTTTGTCTTGTCTCATCACACTCTGCTCGTTTTGCAGCCAGTGCAAGAGAACAGGGATGTGAGGAAGGTCTACATCTACAGATGTCCACCCCCTTTGCCCTCTGGCAGTACCAATTTCTTCCCACTGATTGCAAAAGCAGCATAACTTACATTTAGCTCTAACTTTTTAGCCTGATGTTCAATCAATGTTGACTTTTTTCCCCCTCTAGAGACATAAGAACAATATCCAAATCTGTAAGAAGGAAGAAAAAATATTCTCGGTGAGAAGCAATTAAATGTTTGCTTTTTGGTATTTTTTTATGCTTATTTTTTAAGAGAAGAAATGAGGTGTTCAAATTCATCTCTGATTTTTTTTAAACTCCCTTTCTATTTGTGTATTGGATAGTGACCACCTAAATTCCTTAAGACGGTTTGGAAATCCTACCAGTCCCTGAGAACTAATGATGTTTGGGTAGGGATACTTCTCCCTAAAGAGGGAAATGGATGCGTGCCGCGCTCCTTCAATACCATTGCAGCTGGTCAGCAGAAAATGTACAACCCTGTGGATCCTTTAGTGGAAATAGAAACTACATTACAAACAGATCCTTGAATTACTCAGGAAAGACATTTAAATCTGGGTCTCTGATATCCCAGAGAAGAGTCCTAATTGCAGGTCTTCAGGCTGTAAGGCAGCTGTTCCTAGTGATTTGTTTTGTTATGGTTTAAGCTGGTGTGCAAATCCCATTATTAGCTTTCGGTTTTATTAGGAGGTGTTCTGAAATAAATAATCTATTTGGGATTTATTTAACCATTTAAATGAATACAGTCATCATGACTTTTTATGTTTTTCTTTTTAATTTAGTAATGTATATATTTTTGTTCTTTCTTATATTCTTCCCTAGGAATACGCTTTCAGCAAGTTGTCTGAGAGAAGGGATGCAAAGCTTTGTATCTAGATGGACCTTCACTCTGACTGGATCTGACATATCTTTTAACGATTCCCCACAAGATAATAAAGACTGAGANGTAAGTGGAGCTTCTTTGTAAACAATGGCACTCCATCCGGACCTGCCGGCACAGATAACTCATGGGTCCTTAGCTGGGTGTGAATATGCTTTGTGCAGATTTCTTCTCCTTACGTACCAAGCAGGCATCTTAGGCATCTTCAGCCCTGAGGTGGCAGCAATTCAGGCTATGCCCATAACCAAGCAGTAGGATCTTGGAATCACATGCCCTAGCACAGCAGGCTTCTTTTTGGCTTTTTCTACTTTCTTCAAGGGTTGTGGATGGGTTTGGGGGTTCTTCTTGTTTCGTTTTTTTATTAGAAATTCCCCTTTAAGAAATTAAATCAGATTTCAGGCAGGAGGTTAGGTGACCCAAGAGCCTTTTAAGTTTCTACTGTCTCTGGGTGTGTCATTCCTATACAGCTACTGCAGTTGAAATCTCCACCAGTGAAAAAGACTCACTAGGAACAGGTTCTGCTGAACTATTTAACAGTAAATGGTTTCATTACCCTATCACTATTTTACAGGGACTGTCAGGAAAGTCTGGCTTTGTTCTGGGTTTTCAATGTTACTCAAAGAGCTTTAACATCATGTGGCACTATAAACCTCTACCAACTAAATCTTTATTAACTTATAATGACCATTCAAAATGGAAAAGATCTGAGAAATCTTTGTAGTTGAAGAGCTTCAGGAAACCCTCTTTTGACCAATTTCCTGGTGTTCAATATGATACTTTGTGTATCAAAAAAACCAAACCACCCCCAGCACTGGGGGAAAAACCAACACAACCCACACCAAAAAGTCCAGTTATTGGTTTATTTATCAGAAATGTTTTTTTTATTTCATTTCATCTTACTTGTTGAATTTCTTTCAGTGAAACCTATTTTCTTTCTTGGTAAGAAGCAGAAACAGTATTAAAACTTTCAGTTTGTTTTTGCAAGATATAGTTCAGGTTAATATGTATCTGCCCCTTAAAGCTCTCCATCTTATATGAAACTGTCAGTGGCAACTTATCATCCTCAACTCTGCTGCCCAAGTCTGGGTAGCATCAATTCATTTTGTACCTCATTAATCTTTTCAGTGAAGTTAATTCCTTTGCCTTGTTGAGACCTGCACATGTAAGGAATGGATAAATAATTCAGGTCCGCTTTCACTGTTCTTTTATTTATCTAAATATCCTTTAATTTTTTTGGTGAACAATAGGTAGACTCTTAAAAAATTATGACCGAAGATGTTTCAGTATTTCTAACCCCAGTGGAAGCTGCGAATAGGAGGGACGTTTTCCTTTTGTGATGCCCAACGTTAAGGGGGGACTGGGGAAACTATTTGCTGTAAAACCTGCTCATGGATTTTGCCCCTCTATGAAACATTTAAGAAGAATTCATACCGATCTTCAGTTGAATATCTGTGTGTGTTACAGACCTATGAAAGCTGCATTTTCTGCCTGGGGCGGTCTGCAGAGCTGTTTGTTTTATGAGGTGTCACCACTCACATTAATTTTTTTTTTTTTGTTCTCACTGAATGAATAAGGAAAACACTTTTAAACAAGAATATAAACGATGGATAGCGATTGATGAATAATAATGAAAATTCTTTGAAGACCTTGGCTTGCATGGGAATCAGTGCTGGTGTGCTCCAGCCAGGAGCAGCCACTGTCATAGATCTCTGCAAAGTAACCTTCATTCGTACGCACATAATCACAAATGGCAAATCAAAAAGAACGGAATATGGTTTAAAAGAACAGCCAAGAGGAATATGAAGCGGTGTGCCTGAATACCATGTTTTTCAATATACATTTCAGTCGGCTCTAATGTTTAAGTATCTTAAACACATGTCCACAATTCTGCAAAACCAGCCTGCCTTCAAAAAGCTTTTGAGACCTGTCAACAGCGCGGCTCCTGCTGCTGCTCCTGAGAAGCTCGGGAAGTGCCTGAGGAAACATTTCATATCAGACCATTCCTTACCAGACCCACCCGCCTGGAGCTGGTGGAAAGCGCTGCAGAAAGAAGCCCTTGTCGTACCTGATAACACTGTTGGTCCTGTAAAATTCAGCAGCTGCCCTACACGTTTTTAAGCGCTGTTTGCACCTTTTCCTTGGCTATTTGCACACTTCTGATTTCTATACCATTCTTCTACCATTTTCTAAAGCCCACAATGGACCAAGTCACTGAGCGAGTTATGCGACGGGAAAAATAACTTGTATTCTTTTAAGACTCAAGCCAGCCAGGCAGGAATTTTGTTGCTGAATTCAGACAGTTTTAAGTCAGAAATTTTGGAGTATTTAATTTGAAAGAGAAATTGCTGATGGCATGAGGTGTCTGATGCGGTTCTATCTACAAAAATATATCAAGTCTCATCTTGCAAACACAGTTTAGGTTCATGCTTCCCTGCACACTGGTCTTTTGGCTAGCAGCCACATGACAAAAGTAATTTCCCTAGTTTTCTCTTTGGAAAAGATAAAAAAGTCTTATTTGAGTTGTGCTTTATAACTCCCCATTTCTGTCTGGGTGCTGTCCTGTTTCTTATCTCCTCAGTGCACTGCTGACGGAAAGATCCAAGTTTGATGGCAAAACCCAGTCTCCTAAGGGACCTTTGATAATCCCACCTGGAAATCCAGTCCAGCTGAACATCAGTAAACTGGGCCCTTGCCTTTTGAACTTGAGCCTTCTCTTAATGTAAAGTTACGCCCAAGTTGTACAACTCTAGAGGTTCAGCCAAGGAAGAAAAGGGGTTCCCTTTTCCTTCCCATAGCTCTTGATTCTTGGTTTGCTCAGACTAAACACAGAAAGGATTGGGTCTGGATTTGGAAAAGGGGTTTTTTGCCCCTCAGGTAGACCTCTGACACTTGACTTTTGCTCCTGGAATCACCTTTTTCTCCCCATCCTCCCAAATATTTAGAATACAATATTAAACTGAATGTCCCAAAAGTATTTTTTTACAGCAGATGCAAATACACGGGTTGTTACAGCCTCATATCTTTTCCTGGACATTAGGGAGTAACATAGAGTGCGAGAAACTGTTGTAAAGGCATTGTCCTACCACTCTCTAGCTGAACTCTGCATCCTGCCAGCTTTCCAGAAGAGAATTGCACCGTCCCCTGCTACTGCTCGGTTTGGTCAAAGCTTTTGCTCTCCCTTGCTGAAGACGCAATCCTTCTCTTGCCAGCCATGTTACTGACCATTTTATTCTTCTAAAAAGTGATATTTATTTCTTTTCAGTGTCTTTCAAGAAGCTTCCAGCTCTGGTTTTATTTTTTTTTTTCCATGTAGTAATGGCTTTTGATTTTTGTCCGTTACTTCTGCTTTTGTTTTAAGTCTTTTTGACCACTTTTGATTCTTTGCAAACAGTTTCATCACTGCCTCCATCTCCTTTCATCAATGATCCAGATTCAGTCCCCTCCCTTGGATTCCAGTCCATGTTAAAAAAAAAAAAAACAAACCAAAAAAACCAAAAAAACACAACAACAAAAAAACCCCAAACCACTTTCAGTAATGTTATTCTTTATTTGAAAGATTAGCCAAAGTCTAAAGAATTACATGAATATATCCAACTTCTTTTGATTCAGTTTCTTGAAAAACATGTGAAGACTTACTCTGCTGAGAACATCACAAACAAGGTAACCACTGCACAGCCTGAACTTCTGAGATGGAGATACTGGGCAAGAGAACCTGATTTTCTTTCCAAATTTCTTTGTGTATCTCTTAGTCATTCGCATAAAACCGTATCTACTGTATTATTTTAGTTTCATCTGAGCTTTTAAGAAAAATGATCACAGGCTAAATTATCTTATGCAATTAGAAGTGAAGGCTTGCTTGCTCTTCAAATGTAATTAATGCATGAGCAGCCCATGTGCCCCCTTGTCTCAATGAACCAGCTTTGCTTGTCATGCTGCTGCTGGGAAGGTTGTGTTACTCCAACAAAGGGTCAAGTGCCAAAGTGTCGTTACACATCACCCCTTGCCACTTCTACAAATCTGGACAATCAGTAGTTTACACTTGTGTTATTTTTTTTAAGTTGAAAAATGTATTTCCCCTATATTTAGCCTGATAGTGCTTGTGTTAATAGCTTTTAGCAGCTTTAGTATTTAGTATTTGAATACTTATTTTTATGGATTTAGTGGGACAGAAAGATATGCACAATTCTAATGCGTTCACGTTTCAGCAGGGCAATACAAGAACTGCTTCTCTCTTGTAAAAACAGCTATGTTTTATGTGGGACTTGAATATTGTTCCTTACGTCTGCTGGAGCTCCATGTGTAACTGACGGTTTTCATAAGCTTGGAAAACTCTTGCTGTCCAAGGTCGCATTCTGCATTGATCACCCGTGGCTGTACAGTTGTTCTACAGACCTGGTGAACTTTACAGTCCCAAGCTACGTCTGCTTGGCTGGAATAACACTAACTGTGCTGATACAGTAGTCTGATGTCAGCATGATGCTAGCCTTATACCGGTACCTAACCGTGAAAACCTATAGGCTGAAACGCATGCTGAAAAATCAGTGCTTTATCAGTCCTCTTAGCCATAGATTTGTCTGACCATGTCTCACCTCCATTTGCGGTGCAGATCATCATCAGCAAACTCCTGTACTCAGCAATGTGTTCATCCATTCGCATGGGTCTGCAAAAGCTTGCTGACTGCTGTTCCTTGGCAGTTCTGATTTTGAGTGATGAAAACCCATTGCCCAATTCATGAACTCTATAAACCAATGTATTTAGATGATGTATATTTATAGGAACTGTTGTAGTCACACTTGATATTAATAAATTTCAAGGCAAATGATCCTTGGGATCATTGATTTCTTTTTTTCTCTCTTTTTTTAGCTTTTTGAGCATCACATTTACATGAGGTACATTACATGATGAAGCCCTGGCTTTCTAAGATTATGGCAGTGATTTGTTTTCCTGTTTATTGTTCAGATAAGAACATGGCCATGAATAATTATGTCTTTCGTCATTCTTCTCTTGCTATCATAAAAATGTACCTCGGTCGGGGAGATTGGTATCTAAAGATGTACAGCCTTCAAAATAATACTGATGGGGATATAGGTTAGCTAAGTGATTCTCACTAGTTTTGGTGAAAAACGTGAGAACCCTCAGTGACTGTGGGAGATGGAGAAACACAGAAGCAAATGAATTAATTTTCCATCAGTAAAGAGGAGAAAAATAGATTTTGGCTAACGTCAAATGGGTGCAGAAAGCAATGAGAAGGCATCGTCTTTAACAGCTTGCCTTAGCAAGCAGAAGCACATGGCTTTCAGTCCTGATCTGGTGCCCATCAAAATCAACGGGGGAAATTCAGATCTTCCATAACAAAATGCTCAGATTTGCAGGCTGTAAAAGCACATGTACTAGAAAGATACTAAACCAGAGGTCCTACCCATCCCCCTTGTGAGCAATTTTCATTCCTGAGAGCGGCAGCAGCTCCTGTTGGCATGCTGGGTCTCTGTCCCCACTAGGAAGATAGCTCATTACACAGCACTGAGATTTAATTAAGGCCAGAGTTAAGCGTGTAAAGTTATTTTACTTTTTTCTTGTAGAGAAATAGTCAGAAATAAAAAATTAACACAACAGTAAGTAGAGCAGAATGTCCTTAAACAATTCTTATAATTGTATAAACATAACTTTATAGCATTTTTTTCTTACATGTAATATATTAAGATGCAGATTTTGTGTGTTGCAAGAGAACTTGATAGTGTGTGAAATTAAAACTACAGGCAGTTAAATTATTGATAGAAAATCAAATAATACATTTTTGTAATTGTAAACCGCTTCACATTTAGATGTGTTTTTTTCTGTAAGAAATTCATTATGATATGCCTGAACACATTTAGTGGAAACAATTGAGACAACTGAAATTTCCTGCCTAAGGAAAATGTACCCTGCATATCTAAAGCAATCTGAGAGAACGTCACCGGTATTGTTCATCAAAAGTACAACCGCATTAAAAAAAGTGAGTGGACTATCACCACGTGGCATCTGTGGTCGGATGTCGCGTGGACTCTAAATCCAGGCAGCTCCCTCACCTATTGCAAGTGAAAGAATGAAATCTTCTCCAGCTTCTGACAGACAAACCATTTCTTCCCAGATCTTTGGGAGGTCAAGAGCCGATGGTGCTGACGGCACAACTTGCAGTGTAATAAACTCGCATTCTAAGCAAGCACAACAGACCAAGCCCAGAAGACATGGAGAACTTCTGTGTAGTTTTAGAGCTTGATCTACTGTAGGTTTTGCAGAAACAGCCCACGCCAGTGTCAAAAGGTTGAGACGGAATTTCAACCTTTGTCTTATAAGAGACTGCATAGCAGTGGTGGCATAATACCAGTAACAAGTAGGCTAAGATAAAGATACTTCGGAGGGATTTAGTTAGAACTTCTCTGATGTATGAATAGGATTGAACATGTATAAAATCAAGCACTTCTGAAAAGAAATTCTGAAAATAAGCCTATTGGCTGTCATCAAACAAAAAAAAAGGAAGCTGAGATGTTTTTTCCTGAATTCCCTCCCTTTCCTGACACAAATTTCCTCTGGCCTCATTTGGTACAAAGTTGAAATCCTACGTGCAAGGTACTGCACACCCTGTGCCGTGCAGGGACGCGGATGGCTGGCACGGTTGCCTGCACTGCAAATACAACAGCAATACTCGCTCGTGCGAATCGGATGCACGGTTGCGTACACATGGTTTGGGAAAGGTAGCTTCAAAATTTTTAGAAGACAAAATACTAAATATGCTGGGGGCTTAGCAAGGAAAACTAAATAATTAGTGTAGCTCATGCACTGATGTAAATTTACATGAGGGAGATGGAAATAAGTCTGCAAGCTACTCTCCCTTTCCTCAGAAGCAGCCTAACACTGATACATTTTTAAGAGGTTTGGCTGAATTCCTGTATCCTTGTGCCAGCATAGCTGCTTCCAAAAAGCCAGAAATTTAATGTTTTTTTTTTTAAGAGGTCAGCCAGCCTTCCTAACACTGCTATCTCCTGTGGTCACATCTAAATGCGTGTGCTATTTCTAAATAACTTCTTATTTGTAATTATGATTCAGTTATGATTTTCCCTGGTGCAGAAGAATATCGAGCAAACTTAAGATAGTGTTTGGTGCAATATATCAGGGAAAAGATGTGCTCTGCTAAGTACCGCCACTCCAGTGGTACATCTTAGGAGAAGAATATAAGAATCGAGTTGAAAAACGGAGGGTATATATTACATATTTGTGAACGATCCTGATGAAATCCTGGGTGGGATCATTAGTTAAACTCGGCATCTGTCACATTCAGAGCAGGCGTGAGACACTGCTGTGGATGCTCGTGCAGACTAAAGTCAAAGAGTTTGCAAAGGGTCTTGTTGGTACTGGGCATGCTGGTCTCTAAGTGTCGCAAAGCCTTGCGTTCCCAGCTCATTTATAAATGTGTTTTTGAAAACGGTTCCAGGCAAATCTGTATAACCTTTAGAACACATGAATTGTCACCATGTGAAATGACAAGACTGTATAACCACTGAATAATAGCGTCAACATCCCGCAGTAAATATACTAAAAAGTTTCTTTCCAAAGTCGTCTCAAATATCAGCATAAAGCAATCTAACAAGTCTTTCGCTGGAATACCCGCCTATGTTGCCGCCTTAGAATATCCCCAGTACGTCAGAAATAAGGCAGCTGTGTCAATCCGATGTATTGAAGCTGGAAACCAAAAATGTGCTGCAAGTACCCCGAATTTTTAACTTGTGCCCAATATTTTGGATACAAGTTGGTTTGGGGGAGTCTTTTGGATTCAGTATCTGTATTTGAAAGTTACAACGATTCTATCGCAATGGGAGCATGCAGTGTAGGAAAACTAGCTAGAGGATGTTAATTACAAGGTCTTAGATTCAAGGATTTGAGAAAGGAAAAAAAAAAAAAAAAAGCAAAACTCCTCATTTCAGCAAGCTGATTTGGGAAAACTCCCATTCCTGGGTGGGGAAGCATCATCAGCCAAAAGGCCACCAAAAGCCCGAGGAGGCAGGGAATGGCACATTTAAGAAGTACTGATAGCTGACGGAGCCATCCGGGCAGTTGTTAGTTTGGAAACTGTGCCCGTGTGACGCTCAGCACTCCTTTTCCGCAGTTAAATTTATCTTGCCAGAGCCTGAAGCTTGAACGATGGCATAAGGCTTTGTTACTGGGATGGCAAGTGAGGTGGTACTTATTTAAGAAATATATGTACTGATTCTGCGTCGCGGTATATCTCCTATAGGATTTGGTACTAGCCTCTTGCTGTTATTATTCTTTAACCACTTTCAGAGGTGAGATAATAACTTTTCTTTTATGTATGCCTGAAGAATCGGAAGCGCTGAGCTAGTGATAGCCAGTATAACTTAATTTCAAAAGTAATTAATGAGGCTGCATTTTAATGAGCCTTTTTATGCAGCGTTGTGAACTGGGCTGTTTCATGATGCCATTGTTCTCAGACTGCTGGAGGGAAAAAAAGAAAGGAGAACCTGGGAAAATTAATTTTAAAATAGCAGCAGCCCAAATAAGAATCAATCTATACATCCCTTTGCATTTATTTTATCCTCACAGGTATTTTTGAAGCAAAAAAAGACAATTCCTTCAAAGTTCTAGTACAGAAGGAATTCATGAGGTTGTAAATTTCTGCCATAGCCTCATAACTCATCGGCCTCCTTTCATTCTTTTGTGCTTTAGTATTCTGTTTCCCACTTTCTTTGCAGGAATGCAAAACGGGGTCTATAATAAGTAAGCAAGGCACCTTTTTTTTTTTTTTGGTGGGATAATTTGGTTTCTACATCAAATCACTTCAGAATATTAATGGCCTTTTGTAACCCTTAGATAACATCAGAATAGGGAAGAAAGCGTGGGAGAATAGTATATGCGTCCTACGGTTGAAATTTAATGAATACCGCTATGAGCTTTGTCCATTTAACGATTTACAAGTAGGTGTAAAAATAACATAAACGTATGTGCAATATTTTTGTCATAGTGAAAATCCAGGGATTTTATTCCTAGCATAGATTAAGGTATTGGCCAAAACGTAAAAAAATCTAGATTTTTTTTTTTTCCCCCAAATGAGTATGGATTTTAAAAGATCTCGTGGAAATCCCTTTCTGAGTTTTCATGACTTCTGATAGAGAAAACTTAATCTAGAAAACTTATGTTCTGGTTTGTATTTGGGCGAAGTCAGAGTCTCTTGATAAAGACTAGTCTTTCGTTATCCAGACTGGTGAAAATGTCACGACAGCACTGACTCGCCGGTTTTGCTTGTGAGACTGAAAACATGGAAGAATGGACAACCCAAGCGGCTGAGATAGCGCTGAACCTTACTCACAACTCAAACACTGCAGCTGATGCACTTCTGTCTTTGAGGAATTATGTATTTTCAATTTAAAGCTCCAGTTCTTGGAAGAAATCAAAACTCATAGATCTGATCATAGGAGTCCTACAGAGCTTGAGGAGCCATAGCAAGAATCTGGATCCCTGTTTATAACCTGTTAGCAAAGGCAGAGTGGCGTGATTTAATTTACCTTCTAATGACCGCAGGTGCGTGTTCATTTGTAAAGCTTCGGTCATTTGACCAAGGTCCCGAGATGTAAGCTAACCTAATTCCTAAATGGCTGAGTGGCTTTCTGTTTATTACAATAAGTAATTGATATTTCGTTACATGGAGATGGGTTAATTAAGCCGACTTTAACAGCTGCTGATTTAACAGGGGGAAAGAGTAGTTGTACTTTCTCCTCCTCTTCCTCCTCCTCCCCAGAGGGGATGCCCACTGCAACCTGCGCTCTTGTACTCAGGGTTTTACTTATCGCTGGACAGGCAAAATCTCCAGCAGCTTAGTGCGTTCTAGCAAAAGGCTTCGTACAGTTAACACTTAGTTTAAAAAATATATTGATTAGAGCTTCGCCGTGCTGTTAATTTTGCTGTTTGCCATCTATGCTGTGATTTACAGAGACAGAGCTAAATGGCGCGCAGTCAAATTTGCCACTTTCGCAACATGTTATTGTGTTTTAATAGCTTGAAAGGTGTCTAAACAGAGTCCTGAATGGAAAACACAGCTTTGCAAGGGACATATTTCAATGAAATGTCTTGAAAGGCAGCTTTTGCGGAGTAACCCAAACCGTTCTACAAATCAGACCGTGCAGAGGAGTCATTTGTTACCAGTTACAATTTGCTGAAGAACTGGCACTGCCTAAGGAGTAAACTCAAGCCTTGCAACTCCCACATATCCACCCCCCCTGCAAATCTGACGTTTCTGAGAGCCGGACACCTTTCCCTTCTGCAAATGCCGCCTTTGTGCGTGTTTTGGAACTTTTTCTCCTAACTGTGTATTTCTTACAGCTCTCGGAGCCTGCGGAGGATTAGCTCAAAGAGAGCTTTCAGTCAAAATGAGTTTCCGAAGGCAACTGCTCCACGCAATAGCCTCCAGCAGCCTGTGAGAAAGGAACAAACAATCGCCACCACAACAAATTGTATTTATTTAGCACCCATCACAACAAAGCTATCCCTGGGCACTCGACAAAACTTTCTTGTTTATAGTAGAGAAAAGCCGAGGGATCTGAATATGAATTTATGTAAATCACCATCTACATTTCAAAACAGCTGTTTGCAACAACTGTTCTGTTAAATTGCTCTCTTTTGAATTTTGGGGCTTAAAAGAGGAAGCAGATCAGAGTTCTCTTTACCAGCTTTCCAACACGTTTGGAGTTTGGCGATACAAAGAGAAGGGGGTTGAAGGATCTAGCCTTGGGAAAGCATAACATAAGCTTTTTTTTCCTCCCCTGCTTTTAGCTGTAATTTTCAAAAATACGAGCATCATATTGCTCACAAACCGCATGGTTTCTCCATCTGTAAGCCAGCCAGCCCAAATCTGTCAACATGATATTTGGAAAAGCTCAGAAAAGCAACAATGACGTTAAAGGCAGCCGAGGCGTGGAGTACGGGGAAGAGTGGGTGTAACTGGATGGCAGACGTCCTTCCCCCCGAAAGCACAGAGGGATCGTTATTGTACGGATGCAAATGGGTAGGGACCGCTTGTGAAAAACCTGTTGTGATTAAGCCATGGATATTGTCGTGAACAGAAGGCATTAACCTGCCTCTTCTGCATCCCTCCTGTAGCCATGCACTTCCCTCGAGAAATCTTTCTCGTTACCGTGCGTTACAGTAATCGTACATCGTCCTTGTTCAGTGTTTGAACTGCTGATGGACTTCAGGCGGTTGGGAGCAAGCTCCTCCTGGTCAGGGGAACCGAAAGTCCTCTGTTCCCTTCTCTGCCAGGTGGGCTTCAGTTGTCTGATGAGTCAGGACTGTTTGCTCCACTGCTTCTTGTCTGGACCTATCCCATTCCTCCTCCAGCACGTTTTCCTGCAGGAGAAGAGAGGCTTGCTGGTGCTGTGTTCGCTTATTTGGATCATCTCACCAGACCTGGGAGCATGAGATGTTGACAAATCCTCCTTGAGACTGCAGGCACGTACCCATGCTCTGCACAGTGCATTTCTGCCAGCCTGCTCGCTGTGGGGCTGTTTCATGGACACAAGGGAGGCAGATTTTAGAGCAGGATGCTTCTGAAGTGTCTCTGGTACCTTTTCCTTCTCCGCCCTGAGTGAAAGGAATTGTCGGTGTTGTCATTAAGCATGAAATATAATTGGTGAGTTCATCGCAGCCCAAATCTCATGACAGAGAAGAGCCTCCCGGGTGAGGTCCTTCAGGGTAAGATCAGCGATGGAGAAGAGGAGGGATGCGCGTCCCTGAGGCAACGTCAGGGAAGGGTGACAGAGAGCTCCGCCATCGCGTGAAGACGGTGTTTCGAGTGAGAGGGATTTATAACGCTTTTGTTATACATATTTGATAGATTCCCTCTGCCTGAGGAACTGAGACAAAGGCGCACAGACGTGTACCTATGAATGTGGGTATCAGCTTAGATTTTCTCCTATAGGTGTGCAATTCGACCGTTATGGCAGCACACGATGTGCGATACATCACGCAAAGGAAAGAATGAGGAAAAGAGATTTCACCAGCAATTTTTCCTTTGTTCTGTAGTTTAGTCTAACCTTGTCTATCACGAGTGGTTTCTGGGGAGGGCTGCACCTTCCTCTGCAATGCACCTGAAACGGGAAGGACTGCACAGGTAGATTTTTACGTAGACCAGGCTCAGACACGTGTATATCAATAAGCAAATAAGAGTGAATAAGTGCACTTCAAAGGTGAAAATAAATATCTGAATAGTTGCTACTCCTGTGAATATCAACGTAGATAAATACAGCAACTTCTGCTTACTTGGCTCAAGTGCCTTCTACGCTGGAAAAGTAAGGAAAAAAATCAGGGGCTAAAAAAAAAAAAAAAGTAACCAGAATACCATTATTTCTGTCGTTCATGTAAATTACAAGGAACGTCATTCTGCACATGGGGACAAATTACAAGGTTATTGAATTGAAGTATGATATTTGCAAACAGTGCCATTCTGAGCTCTAGAGAATTATAGGGGGAATTTTTTGGCGATATTTAATGGCTTTAAAAAAAAATTTGATTGTTAGCTCAGGCTGCTGGACAGGAAAAATAAGAGAATAGTCTTTCTGTTAAATGATAGTGATGTTAAGATGTTATGGGCCCAGCACTGATTAGCTGCTTCTAATATTAACCACATTTAAAGTACTGGAGAGGAAATACAAACACAATTACATTTTTTCTTCTGTTTTGGAAAGATTTTAGCTTTGTGTTGTTACAACAGATGGCTATTTTATTCCACCAGAGACCGCTTAGACGTGAAAACTGTTTGCGCTTTGATTTGCTATAACTTACTATTAATGTTACAACAGTATCTCGGAGTATTGGTCATGGATCAGGACCAAGGGATCCAAGCACTCTAAACTTCCAAACAAATGTTTACGATCTAAGCATAGGAGTTAGCAGATGGATAGATGCAGTTAGGAAATCGTAGAAAAGCACGAGACAACACAAACGCTAATGATCTCAATACACCGGTAGCCTAACCACCACCGTATTTTCAGTCTAGTGTTTTGAAAAAGTGAGGTTTCTTTTAATTTAAGTATTTGTTATTCAGCCTTACTGTAAATCTTCTGCCTTCTGAACTTGGTTTGTCTTGCTGGTGCTGCAGCAAGAGGAGTAAACAGATGCGCGCATCCGTGCGGGTACAGTGTTATTCTATAAAAAGCTCCATAAAACAAAGTAGACTGAAGACTACATAGGCTTATTCTGTAATGGTGATTGTGCCAAAAAAATTGATAAATTCTATTGTTATGTACTCATAAATCTCAGCAAACTAGGCTGAGAAACGTTCTGAGCACAGTGCAACGTGCTCCTTCTTTCTCTCGCCTCTTCTCGTGTCCTCAGGTGGGAATGGGAAACCCAAGAGAGCTCTGGCTAAACCATCTCTTCCACTTTTAATGTGGCTTGAGGTCGTTCCTTTATACTTTTTTTTAAAATCCAGTTCTCTGGCAAACTCTACTGAAGCAACAGTTTAGCAAGGACTTGACCAAACCGTCCTTGAAGCCCATTTGGCCTGGAGAAATAGTGTGAAAGCACCGCAGTGAGGACTGGATACTAAAAGGTTTTTATTAATAAGGGGAAGTAAGCGGGGTCGGCGGTGTTAAAATCAGACAACTGAAGGGTAAGTTGCCGCTGAGCATATAGCGGCGTGGGGAATGCAAAGGGACCTGTGAAATCCTGCTCTCGTGCTGCCGTCCAAGGTGGGAAGCATCACGTGAAGGGCTTTGGAGCTGGGGCTGCTTCTCTCCAGGATGACAGACTTCCCTCCCGAATCCTGACTGCGAGGTGAGCGAATGACACAGTCCGGCTGTGGAAAGGCCAACGGCAGTCACCGAATATCTGATCTTCCTCTTTTTTTCCCCTTTTCCCTTCTTGCTGGTTCTTTCTGATTTGAGATTTTCATTGTGATTATTGACCTGTTTATGTATAGCCATCATTGGCTATACATCATGTGGTGGGACTTATTATTTGGGGTTTAATAAGCTTTTTATTAAAATTTCTTAAAAGGATTTTCTGTATGTCTGTCTGACACAGCTTCAGAGTCAATTTTAGTGTCCTTCCCCTTTGCTAACTTCATATTCTGAGTGTAAAGTAGTCATGAGTGTCATTTCTTTGATTTATTCAGCTAACCTCTAGCTTAATAAATCTTTATTATTTCCCTCGTTGTCGTGTTTTTCAGTATTAAATGGTTTTATGTGTCCCCCTGAGATTTTCTGAGAAAAGCTGTATATCTTTATAACTTTATGTTGCATAGTAAGTCTGTAAATTCCGAGTCCCTTAATTTTCCCATTTTTGCCAAATGCCATTATTTACTTAACTAAACCTCTCTAGTATTTTGTGACGGTGAATCCTCTTGAACTTCAGTTGTCTCTCTTTACGAATAGAAACAAAACATAAACCGCTTTTTGTAATAATAGTGGCTTCACAGCTTAATTTTGGGCTTTGTTCTTTCCCTTCCAGAAAAGACGTAGGTAGGACTGAAAGACTACCGACCAAACGTTATCTATAGGAATTTTGTGTCACTCAGCAGTATTTAATACAAACAATATCCCCTGCTGTGAGGTTCTATAGGTCTGCTCAAAAAAATTGCTCCTTAGCAGGCATCGGCTTCTGTTTAACACTATGGGCTGGGTTCTTGGTGGACGTATGCAGGGGTAGTCACTGGTGTTGATGGAAGTAGACTGGAGGACAGCGGCTGGGGATTTATTCTATAGACCTAAAGGTTTTAAGAAGCATTCTCCAGCATCCCATTGTATTATTTCCTACTAAACTGTCTATTTTTCAGCTTCCAAAATGTACACAACCTCGGCTGGAAGCGTTTCATGTTTTTACTTCCCTAAAGCTTCTTCTGTAACCGCTGCCACAGAATGCCAACAGAGGACAGTGGCTGGAGCCCATTAGCTGTGGTTGATCACCTCCCCAAAGAGATCAAATCCTGCTTTCTGGCAAGCTGACTCACCCTTTGTCATGAGACTGTGTCTGAGAAGTAGGAGTCTTTGAGGAGACAAAGGGGGAGGATATGAATAGAGCATTTAAGGTAAAAATCAAAACCACCTGGCTACAGCTACAATTTTCTGTTCTTTTAAGAAAAAGAAAAAGCCCGAAAAATATTGGATTTCACCTCAGATTGTTCCCTTTTTTTAGAAGTCTATCTTTAGCCACATTTTACTTCCACAAGTGCATTTTGTAAAGATATCTGTCCTGTTCACTGGATCTTAGCTATTTTTCCCAACTGATTCTTAGACCTCCCTGTCTCCCTACCTATCTGCAAGCTGACATTTAGGTGCATACAGATTTTATTCATACGTTTCATTATCAGTCATTAATCAGCAGTTCAGACTGAACAGCCGGTTTCTCTTGTGTTGAGTCCTCCTGTAAATGCCATTAGCAATGATTCATATCTTCAGGTGAGGAACTATTTCCATAGGAATAAACAAGAATTTTGCCACAGTTTGGATCAGAGATGGTCTTTTGGTTTCTAAACTTATGCCAGAAGTATTTATTTAAATATCATGGATGATTTAGCTTTCTCTCTTTGTGGCACTGCATTTCTTGAAAAGCCTGCTTCTCATAGTGCAGAATCACTTTTTCCTCTCCCATTTTACCCTAAGCAATTATTCATATTATGCACATTACCATTGCTTTCTTGGTTCTTCTTTTGCTTTTATGGAACTCTCCCTAAGGAATTTTGCAGTAACACAAATCTTCGTACTTTTTTTTTTTTTTAAATTAACAAAGTATTATTTAAATGTGATTTACAGTGAGACACTTGATATAGAGATCAACGTAGTAGATTTTAAAGGCTGACATGGAATTTTAGTTCAATGATATAATAAATCCATCATCGCATACACAAAGAGCAGCAATGTAAGTGCAGTAGAATTTGATTAATTTGGTCAGATGAATCTCAGAGGGTTTCAAATTTTGTGAAGTCACTTGACTTAATTCAGTAAAACTGCTTGAAGTGCTTGGGGCTGAGTAAGTTTGTACCAAATGGGATCTTACCTTTTTTTATTTTCCAAAAAACCATTCTGTTTTAAACCAAACCTGGTATGATTCGTTTTTCCCTTTAGCGAAGGACAGAACCATGCTCTGTAAGTTTGTTATTGCTTATTCCGTTTCTATGGCATCACTGGTGTGTTCAGTGTCCTTAACAGCTTTCAATCTAAGGCCCTAAGACTACAGCAGGAGATCACCAAACCATTAGGGAACTTTCCGCATGGGTTTGATTGCAAGTTCAGATACGAAATACAGATCACAATAGCAGGAGAAACGCAGGATATGGAAGGACTGTAAAAGCAGGAGACAGCTCAAGGGATCCATCAAGGTAAAATGGAAATGGGGCATGGAAGAACCTTTTCCACCCACAGATGCACTTTGCAGGCTAGCAAGCAAGCTCTTTACAAAAGTGACTGGTAATTTCGGGTTGCATTCTCTTTTCAGCCATGAGTGACTCTGAAAGTCGAGAGAGATTCCATATAGCCTTTGAAAAACAAGTCCCAGGTAAGCTATTTCAAGCCAAAATCACTAATATCTCTTGGACGATTCATGTTTTCTGTTTAGCTTTTCATTATCCTTTATCTTTTTTCTCATCTCCTTTTCCACCTTTTTGTATTCATCATTTTCTACTCCGATACCTTTGCTCAATACTCAGCCTTTCCCTAGAAGAACAGGAACCTAGCTGACTGCAATGAGGACTCAATGCTTCAAACTCCCTGGTGCTTCTAGGAATTTGAAATTAGGACCCAAACATTTTTTTTTCCTACCCCTGCTTGCATTCTATCACTGCTAGTAGATATTTGATGTTACCCTGATGCACAGTAGTTGCCATTAAAACATCATTTACATTGGCATCGAAAACATCTCAGCACTTCTTAGGTCAAGAGGAGGAAATAATTGCAGCATCTTGCATTCTGTGGTGTTGTAACTTGCGGTGAATGCTGACATTTTAATGGCAGGCATCATAATTTCAGAGAGAACAAAAACGAAAATAGGAAAGGTCTATGGCTCTCCCTTAATGAGGTCATGAATTTTCTTTCTCCAGAATGTTTGGTTGGTAATTTCACTAAAGAAAAATAAAGGAGCTTTAGACTTTGAGTAATGTCTAACATCAAGAGAAAAAAACCCAGAATTCATTAGTGGTTAGTGCTAACTACTACTTATTAATAATTTGTGCCTCCCCAAACAAAGATGCAATGTTTCCTGCCTGAGGACCTTATACATGCTACACTTTCGGTTTAAAGCTACCCAGAATGAAGGAAAGAGTAGACAAGATGTGAAAACCATCGTTGCACAAACTAAGCTATCTGGTGCTGCAGTCAGTCTGTATACATTCGTTGGGCCATGACGTCAACAGATAAAACCTTCTTTCATTTAAAAAAAAAAATCCTTCCCACTTGAATCAGTTCAAACTGTGTTTAAAAAAAAAAAAACAACACTTTTTTTTTTTTTTTTTGAGGAATCTGAAATAGAAAAATTCAGATGTTTTTCCATGGATGATCTAACTGCAGGAGACAGATAACGCCAGAATCAAAGAATCGGATACCAGAAGAGGGACCAGAAAGGCAGTGGGATGTTTCTCTTTGGAGACCATTAAAACTCTCCTGGATGAGGCCCTGAGCAATCTGAACTAATTGGCCCTGCTTCGAGTATGAGACTGATTCTAATCTTAAAATAACTTCGGTTGGAAGAGACCCCTGGCTGACATCTGGTCCAGTGCTCAGAGCAGAGCCAGCTTTAAAATTAATCATATTGCTCTGGAGCTTGTCCAGCTGAGTGCTCAAAATTTCCAAGGATGGAAATCCCATCCTCGCAAACAGATGTGAGGAAGAGAAACTCTGTAGGAACGGGCCGTACGAGGCTATCTGCTTCTACCACCAGACACCACTAATGCCTGCAGGTGTACGAAGGCGATCAGTCATCGCGAGCTAGTCTTTGTTTCCTCCAAAGACTCCTATCAAACACTGTACCCTCTCGCAACAAGCATTGCATAAGATCACTTATTATTTGCCAAGAAATAGCAACAACTGAGGTACTTAGCTAATTAGACATTTCTGTCTTTTGCTTTTGACATTTACATCAACTTGAAATTTTGCAGACTAGATTACTGAAAGAATTTTAAATGAATACTGTAGTGATTAAGCATTGAAGATGAATACTAATGCATTTCAAACTGGGTTAGTGCTGTAATGAATTTAACATATCTAGTTTTAAAGTGGACTAATTAACAATTAAGAGTCTCATGTGAAACTTATTTATATCTGTGTTAAAAAAAAAAAAAAATATATATATACACACACCGCAGCCCCCCACCTCCCCAGTTTTGGAGAGGCAAAGTTCTCAGCCTGGTGCTTGGCGGGGTGTAGCTTCTGCAGTTTTCCACCTTCCCTGCAGTCAGACATTTTCTCCTTTTCAGGTATCCACTGGGATGTCCAGATCCTTCCACACTCCCTTTTCCCAATAGACGTGTATCCTAAATCACAGACGGTAAGAGAATTTAAACAGTTTATTGCAACATGTGGTTTCTGGCCACATCCAGAAAATCCCCTAGGTACCAGATGAAGAGCCCCCAAATTTGGATCCTTCTGGCTGTCACGTAGCCATGTAAACACCTACGCTCACCTTCACTGGGTCCTTCAGAGGCAAGTTTACCATTTTCCTTTGCATTTGCAGGATAATGAGCATTTTTCTTTCCCCCGCCCCCTTCTTCAGTTCAGGAGGGATAGGAGTGATATTCCCTTTGGACTACAACGTCTCTGACAGGTGAAAATTGCTGCATCCCGAAGGGGATTAGCACGGCACTAACTCCCTTGTCAAATACAAATGTCAGGTTAATTTTGTCCCTACCTTGATATTCAGAAAATATAAGCTTTTATATTTTTATATGATCACTACCAAGGTTCCTGTGTGCATATTTTAATTACAGTGGCAATGGAGCTGTCTGTCTGTAGATTCTGGAGTGCATGCGTGTGTATGAGAGACTTTTCAATAAATATCTTCTATTCATCATTTTTATTTACAGGCTTTAAGGCTTGAAAGGACCACAGGGATCAGCCGCCAGACTAACTGTTTAGAAAACACAGGCCAAAAAAACTTCACCAAATAATTTTCTCATCAAGCCTGAGAGCAGATAGAATGATCCAAACATTGCAGCGTTTTGTTAGCACACAACGTACAGCTGCCTGGAAGCTAACGATAAGGGAAGAGGCAACGTATCTCGATTGGCCGAGCCAAGGAAAATACTGACGGATAAGAAACCAGCATAAAAGCTGAGTTAAAAAGTGAGCGGAGTAAACATGTTGTAAAGTTTTTTCAATACTAAGAGGTTAAGATTTAATTTGTGACATGGGTAAAGAAATTTAGTTCAAATAAAGTACTACGTTTGGTTTCTAAACCCATTGTTTCTGCCTGCGGTAGGAAAGAGCCAAAAGTGCGTATATCATAGAAAAACAACCTGGTGCCACTTGGGCTCCAGTCCTCTGATTCGCCCTCATCCCTTTAAACTTACGTGAGACCCCTATGACTTGCCTTTGACTCATCTACCCAGAATTAGCTTGCAATCTGATTTTCACCTGTGAATTTACAGTTAAATCAGACTTCTACTGGTGCAGATCCTGAAAGGTCTTTAGAAAGGTTGAAAATAGTAAGCAAGAAATTTCAGGAAGTTTTATACCTCAGTAGTGGATTAGTCTATTGAATTATTTACTCTCAAAGAAGACTGCTGCTCAGCAAAATTTGCTGAGGGACATTCATTTCAATTAATCATTTATAATCAAAACAGTTTGTCTTCAAGGGGAAGGAATCGATATTGTCAATATTGTTAGCCACCCCTGTTTGGTGCTCGGGCACTAATGGCTTGATGCTTTCTGGTACAGTCTAGCTGCCCGACAGAAGGTGCTCAGCACTTCCCAGGAATGGCTCAGCATCGTATAGGATTGGACCCTCCGTCCCCCTGACAGCACAGATTACTTCTTGATAAATGGAGTTATAAGCGGAATAATCTGAAAAGGTTTTCAAAATCTAATGGTTTTTTTTCCCTTTGTTTCCTGAACAGTCTTAAAATAGTCTAAAATAAAATAGTCTGTAAGGTTGGCAAGGATGATGCTCACAAGGATAAATTTCCCAGGTCAGACTTTAGCGGGTGTAAATCAGTTTTGAAGGAGCTGTACAGTGGCCAAGGCTATGGATCCTTCCTCTTGTACACACTTAGCCAAACACACAATAGATTGTATTATTTGTTAGAGTCAACCAAACCCAAAAGAGATACAGTCAGAACTAGAACACAGGCGACAGATTTCCTAGTTATGACCTGGAGGGGCCCCAGCTCTACTTGCATTTTCCTTCTTGGCGTTAGCATCCTCTTGGGCGCCCCAGGATTTCAGTGCGGGGCGAAGCCAGCATTTGGGGTAGAATCTTTTTGGTTGGCAAGGTTTGGGCATGCATTGAGGGGCATTCAAGAGCCAAAGTCACAGCAATGCGACCGCTGCTGCTTCTCTTGAGCTGATGGTGGGGTGTAGCAGGGCTGGTGGCTCCCTCAGGAGCTTGTGGGTGGTGGTCAGGATCGGGCCCCGGGGGGAGGCAGGGTCAAACACAGCCTGGGATGGCCAGGGAGGGCCATGGGTTCCTGAATGAGTGACAGGTCGTGGTGCATGGATGACAGTACCCAGGAGAGAAACACTGCAGAGGTACACACTCGGGGGCATTGGAGAGGACGTGAAACTGCAGGATAGAGACTTGAGCTTCATGCGAAAAGCAAGCACAGCCCTGTACGGCTGTAACGCCAAACCTGCACCACACCACTTCATTTACATGAGCACCACCAAAATCTGAAAATAACATTTACTAGGATGAGTCCACATCATATTATATTTTCTCAAAATCCACTTACACATGACTTTTGTATAATTTATTTTTGCTGTAACTGATTTTTGTTATAATTTTACTCAAATTTTTATGCTGCAGTATTCTTTTACAAATCATAGCTTTTCATGTTTTGATTTTTTATGTGCATGCATATAAAACCCATACAAACACTATATATGTACTATCTATATAAATCTCTCTGTATTATGTATATAATCTAAAGCATTAGGGGTGATAAACTACATTTAATTTACTACCTTAGTAGACAGTTGTTTGGGGAGTGGAAAGAAAGTTTTCAAAACATCAGGAGAAAAGAAATAAAGGTGAATGGGGGAGAAAATGCGATCTTGGATAAACTCTGAATATTTTCTCTTGTATCCCGTGATTCGTTCCAAGTAAAGCAAAGGGCTTTTGAGCCTTCTGCAGACAGAGGAGCTGCTGCTGGCTGGCGTACGTGCAGCTGGGTATGCGCAACACGCAGGTGCGTCGTTTGTAGCTGTTAGGAAGCGGAGAAGTGCCAGCAGTTCTGCGTATGCTGTCATTGGATTTGTAAAGCGGTGCTCGGAGGGCAGGAGGGGAGGACTTCCCCGAAAGCCTGCTGGCGGTGGCTTGGTTTTACTGGATCACACAGGGGAGAAGGGTTGGACGTGGTCATCAACAGAGGGAATGAATGCAACTGAGGCTCAGGAGGCGACTTGCAGCGTTTACAGTTGGTTGATCATTTCTGTTTCGCAGAGGTCAAGAAGAGAGCATGGTCCTAGGATAAATTTTGTCATCTTTGTAAGAATTCCTACAAAATCTTTACCAAGAATTAAACATTTCTCTTGGGAAAATGGAAATGAAAACACCTAGTCATCAGCTGATGTGAAAGGCAGTATTTTCCTCTGTCATTTTAAATTCGGTTGATTCTGATTTGGGTCAGATTTATGTAAAATTCACCTTTTTTTTTTTTTTTTAATCCCTCATGGGCATTATCTCTGTCTCCTCTTCAGGTGTCTTCCACAGCTGGATTTCCACGTCCAGCCTCTTGGCAGCAGTGTCTTTTCTGCACTCAACCCAGCCTAGCACATCGAGAGAGACCCGCAGCTCGGATGTTTGCTCAGAGACAGGCTAAGGGCAGAGACCACAGGGCCCAGCGGGAGCATCAGCCTCCGGAGCTACGGCTCTCCCGAGGGACCAGAGCAAGGTGGGAGGGTGTGACGTAACATTGAGTCAAACTGAAAAACCCATGCTTGTTCAGGACTGTAACAGCGTTCTTATCAGTTGAGAATGTTTAAAGAAAAGGTCTAGAGCTTTCCAAATTTAAAGTTTTGGGTTTCAGCCTAAAACAACAATAACAAGTCCGTGTTTGAGATTCTTGCAAAAACTATACGTTCCCTAGCAAAAGGAAACGCTTTTCCGGACAAATTAATTTAGTTAATAAATCAGTGCGGTTTCAACAAATTAATTCTACTAATCTAAGCATTTGTTTTAATTACACAAACACACAGCTTACTGTAAGAACCGTGCTGTCCTCCCTTACCTAGCAACTTATGTCTTTGTCTATGATCAAGAGACTTGGCATCTACTTTTTCCATTAAACTAGCTCTATATGTCAATTAATGTATTTTAGCTTTGTTCTATCTTTTTTATATCTAAGAACAGGAACTGTATCAAGTTAGCAAGTAAATAAAGCAGAGAATTCTTCCTCTTACACTGTGCATACTTACACATTGTGTCAAAGATAAATATATCCGGGACATTCAAAATTGATTACTTGTGTCTTACAAGGTAACCAGAATGGCTTTTCCCCTAAAATGAGGTCAGATTCTAATAAAATAATTTACCATTTTTAGTCATATATTACAATAAGTCATTTGAAATCAACTGTAGGCTACTCAATTCATCAGTTCCTTATAAATGAAGATAAATGATGAAAAGAAAAACTGCAAAAATGTCCTGACTGTTATCTGAAACATTATTAAAATATTATTAGCAGAATTACTTAATGGAGATACATTAATTAATGAAATCGCTCTGGTTGTCCAACTGCTCCAATGAGCAAAATAGGATGACACTATCTCCTCGGAGCTCTGACTGACCAATATGTGCATACCAGTATAAGATGAAAGGAAGGCGAAACACAAGCAGGGTAGGCTATGGAGAAGGGAGGATGTCAGCAAAAAGTTGGCTCAAGACAGTTTTATCTTTAGCTTTGCTGTAGCAACGCAACTTAAACCCAGTCATTTTCATGATATAGCTTGTTTATTGAATCCCTGGCTAAAGAATGCATCGCGGTTAGTTTAACGTTTGGCAGGGTGTATAACTAGACAGTCTTAAATGGTGACTGCAGATGTGGACTTTTAGAATAATAAAAGCAGTCTCCAAAGATGATTATGATAATCAGTTCATTACGCATTGGTATCAGAACTGGCTGCTATTATCTTTGTTAACACCATTATCCTCCTTCAATTGTTGTGTGCAGCCCAATATTCTTGCCTGTCACTCAGGCCGGTAACCTGGCATCATCTTTGTGATCTGCAGCTCCTCACATCCAGGATGTGTCCAAATCCTGCCAATTCTTTCTGCATAACAGCTCCCAGATCCTTGTTCAAGCGATCTTCATCCTGAATCTTGATTACTGAAGCACCCTGCCTTTATTCAGACCCGTTCTGAACAATGTCGCACGGAACATTTTCCCTCTCCATCGTCTGAACCATGTCACAACTCTTGTTTTATTCCTCTGGAGAACAGGGGAGGGGGACTATGCGTGTATTTCCATGTCCATTGGTGGCCAGCCCAAGTATATCAATCACTGAGGATATAAATATCAAAGGAGGAGGAAATGATTTAAACTGGAAGCTAATTCTGGCATAAGATCAAATGGATGTAAATTAGTTATGAAAGACTGGAAATTAGATGGTTTCTAACTACATGAGGTGTAAAGTTCTGGAACAAGCCTTCAAACACATTAGTGGGGAAAAAATATTTTATGCTGGAGGTTATTATGTTTATCAAGGCAATTCTGTGAGAGCTTTCAGACAGAAAATTAAGCTTGTGATCTGCATCATTTGGCAGCAGATTCACTGGCATCTTTATTTAAAGATCCAGTTGTTGTTTGTTTGTACATCATTTCAGTTCTATTAATCATATGCTGCAGGGCTTGGTCTGGTCTCCTGCGGACGCTGAACAGAATATATTTCCATACTCATATCTTCTTTGACCTGTGAAATGGGGAGGAAGAGGAGGGAAGGGAGTTGTCCTGTAATTTAGTGGAGAGAAGTCCTACCTAGAGACAGAAGGTACATCAGGGTGCACCGTAGCTCCTCATGGTATTAATATCCCTGGTATTAATACGGTTGGGGCAATTTACTTCCTTGCTTAAGGTGAAACCAATTGCTCAATCTGAGATCAGGAAAGGGACGGTTTGGAAATCATAGTGCAGGTTTTTCTGCCGTCTCCTGAAGCACGCGGCATGACCCATACCCAAGGCTCATTCTGGGTCTTTTATTTCATAAGTTTCCTGCTATGCAAGGAAATAATTTACATTGATTTACCAATCATTTCCATTGATCGTTCTTCCTGGGGCAAATTGCAGCTGCGCCTGTTTGTGGAGTTTGGGTTTTTTCTTTTCTTTTTGCTATGGTTCATCATTTGTTATCTATGGTTCATCATTTGTTACCTATGTTGATATAAATATTAGTTTTCACAGTGAGGGTTGTTAAACACTGGAATAGGGGCCCAGAGAGGTTATGAAATCTCCATCCTTGGGCATATTCAAAACTGTTTTTCCTAAGCAAGCTGATCTAGCTTTCAGGTGTGCCCTGCTTGGCACAGAGGATCCAATACCAGATGATCATCAGAGGTCCTTCCACCCTAAAATATTCGGCGATTCTGTAGAGCTGCAGAATATGTAAACAGCGGTGGATGGGAATGTGCGACATGGACATCTGATAAACACCCATGAACTACCTGACATTTGCTGGCAGCTGTGAAGTCCAGAACTTGCAGATCCTATGGTCCCTTCATCCTATATTCCTATATGCTGCTCGTTCATTGATGAGATCTCACTTTCTCTGCAGAGTAGGTCGTCACGTCCGCTGCCATACGGAGTATCCTTTCTGTTCATTAAATGCGTGAGTGAAACTTTTCAAATGAGAGCTTTAAAATGAGAGCAACAAGTATCAGATGGCAAATAACATGCTTATAATATGTGTTTGACCTAAGATTCTCAACAAGAAGACAATTTTTCATGAATAGCAAATAAGGTTCTACTATTCATCAGAGAGATAGAGTTCCACACTTGTGTTTGATAAAATATTTGGACATCAAATTTAAACTGTAATGCCTCAGGGTATATTTCTGGAAATTTTTGATCAGTTCTAGCTCTTAACAGATACTATTTTATAGGTCTTGACCAGGCACTGGGGCTTGTCAATGGATTTCTGCGTGATGAAAAGTGGTGCATGTGATCAAAACCGAAATGCATTCTTCTGGGTTATTCAAATTCAGATTTTCCTCTAAGGCTGCTGGATGCATTCCTTGGTTGCTGTGACCGAAGTGTGGGAATTACGATGCACTCTTATAACTGAACAAGACTGATACTGACAACATAAGGTAGGTTTGATTTCAACTTCATGCCATCTATACCATGTTAGACAAAGATTTTCAGGAAATCTAAAAGTTAGGATCCTAGAAAAACCCCAGAGTTTAATCAGAATTCATATCTGTAATATTTTGAAAGTCTCAGCTTAAAACATTGTTTCTAAACTTGCCTTAAAACAGAGCCTGTGCAGTTCATTAAATAAATAGAGCAAAACTGTTCATAATTTCAGAGCCATGGTTTTAATTTTGATTTATAAAAGAGAGGACTTGGCAAAATTGCTTTTCCAACTTTCTGTTTCTGATCATCTTTAGCGCAAGGGAATATTGTGCTTCCTAATGATGCATGTTATCTGCTTTACTGTCCTAGACTTTAATTCTGGGGCAGTGCTCGTGTTTTCAACCTATTCAGCAGAAAGCTTGTCTTACTGTAGAATCTTCTCAGCCAAGTTGCCTGAAGGTCATGTTGAATAACATATAAAGAGCTCTCTCCTCTTGTTGTTAAGGTCTTTGCTAAAATAATCATGATCCCACTTGTCCCTTCTTTGAAAAAACAACCTTAGGGAAAACCCATTGAGACAACATTGCTGTGAGCTTCTCCTTTTTGTTGTCTTTCTGATGAGAGGAGAACACTGGACTTCCAACAAAAAGGTCATAATGTCTTTCATCGATAGCTATTATAAATTAAACTTGGCTAGTGGAGCTTGAAGAACTTCCTACTCGCATCCCACTGTCTGTATTGCTTCTGAAGTCTTTGATAGAAACACAGGCAAAGAAGCTCAAACATAGCTTTGCTACAGCTGCAAGTTGCTCTTGAGATGTTGCTTAAGGTCCAAAGGTAAGGGTGTCACCAAGAGAGTATTGAGAATGACTGCCTTAAATTTGCTTCTTTTTTCTTAAGTGTGCCAGGTTGGCAAAGCGTGCTTCTCCCCCTCTAGGTTCTTGGGACACCAACCAGAACCTTCACTGACTCCCGCCAGGAACCTTAGAGTGTGCCTTCGTAACTTGTTTTCATGGAAACAAGATACACCTCTCTCTTCCTCCACTCACCAAAGCCAGAGCTTAGTCTATATTCAGAAAGTGTGACGAACAAGTACCTAGTCAGGTGGAAGGGCTTCCTCCAGCCAGCTTGGACCCCCTGACTTGTACCTTCACAGCTATTTATATGAAAATTATTTCCTTGGTGTCAACAGCCATAAATATGAATGAGGTCAGTTAGACCAGGACATCTTAAATAATACTGAAATCCTTTATTGGTGACAGCAGTGTCTTGCTGATTCACTGATCTCTTTACGGTTCTTCACTTTGGGTGTTCCATTTGTGCTAAATTAGATGAGTTAAGGAGCACTTGAGAATATCAAGTGGAAACAAGTTCTTGCAGGAAATGGGAGAGGCGTGAGGGATACAGAATCTGTGAAGGTGCAGAGCATATTAGCACCATTTATTGCTGAACGTGTCTGGTAGCAAAAGCTGCAACATCACCGTTAAGAAACGATGTCTGATTCTTGGTATGGATGTCATGCCCATGCTGTCGTGGAACACGGCAGTAGAATACCGAATCCATCAAGGACATTGCAGGACACAGCAATATGGGGCAAGCTCAAACATTAGTATGTGAGGTGATGGAAAATCTTGTACACAATGACATTTTTCTTAATGTATATAGAAAAATGTGTTCTTGGGAGAAAGATTGAAACATTTTTCAACATTCCTATTTAGTAAACAGCTAGAGGCAGATGAACCAGCTACCGTCTTGCAGTGCTGTTCCTTGCCATTGAATGAAGGATGCAAGATGAAACAGAAATTGCCTGTACGGTTTCCGTGCATACATTTTCCGTTGCTGCGTCTGTGCTTAGGAACAGCAGAGAGAAAATGCAGATGACAGACTATCCTTTTGCAACCAGATAATGGCCGTGAGTAATGTGTACACATCAAAAACCTGTGCTGAATATGCCTGGGATACCATGGCAATAAGTTCAGGGAGGTAGAACTTCTGGTGTCTCGGTTCAGCGAGCATTGTGTATAGCTGCTTAGCCAAATCACAACTTCTGGAAATCCTGTAGGGACAGAATTTGCTGTGCATCTTTAAGCCTTTCCTGAATTTCTGTATTTAGATTAGGCCTTGTGTTATTTTTCTATCATTATTTTGTTTCTTAGAGAAAAATGGGCAGATGGAAGTGGATACAAACTGAAAATAAAGGCCTTCAAGTGAGAAGGCAGTCTCTAACTCAACAGATTTTTTTCACGCACAGCTAATTGCATGCACAGCTATGCACATAGGCAATCAATATTTAAGAACTGTATTGCCAGGACAATCAGACCACTGGAAGCTTTTGCCACGTAACCACAAAGATAGCTGAAGGAAACGGGCTACATTTGGGAAATCTAGGCACATAAATTAAGGATATGTAGGAAAAGGGAACAATTTCATTAGACCAAGGAGTGTAGTATACTATTCAAACACAGAAACCGCACACACATACACACTATGCACAGACTTTATATGAACGTAGTATGTCTAAGCTATACACAGTAAGTGTCACTTATAGGTATAAGCCTCAGGCTTTACTGACAAGTTCTGCCTTCAAGCCTCCCAAGCTCCCTCAGAGACAGGGTCTAGGAAAGCAACGCATTTGGTACAGAAGAGGGAGATTGAGTTAGGGACCACCCAAGCAAGCTGTATACCTAAGAGTCCGTTGGACCAGATGGGTCGCACCTGAAGGTGCCAAAGGAGCTGGCTGATATGGCTGTTAAGCCTCTGTCTGTCATTTTTCAAACCACATGGTGGCTGGGAGACATTCCTGGCTGGAAAAAGGCAAAAATGACACCCATCTTCAAGAAAGGCATGGAGAAGATTGGGGTGGGGGGTACAGGTCTTGCCAGCTTATCCTCAGTCCCTGGGAAGGCTGTGGAGAAAATCCTCCTGGGCGCTTTTCAAAGCATCTGGAGGACAGGAAGGGGATTGGGAAGAGGGTGTTTCTACCCAACCTGACTGCTTTCTGCGACGAGCTGACTGCCTCCGTGGATGAGGGAAGAGCAGACATTATGGACACCTTGACTTCAGCAAAGTGTTCAGCAGAGTTTGCTGTAGTATCCTTATAGCCAAATTGGTGAGATATGGACAGAAATATTTATGGGCAGTGGATGAACTGGATTAGGTAATCAATCCTTAGTTGATTTGCCTCAGCTTTACTGTGTCTTCCTGTGTGCCTTTGTGCCCTCATTTATATTAGCAAATACCAGCTGTCATCAGCCTCTCTTAGGATGCAAATCCCGAGTGCTAAGGGGAAGTTTCGTTTTTTAAATTGACCAAACATTAACTTTTCTGTTTCTATCTCAGTGATGGTTTTGCGCTCGAAGGTGTGTAGAGATTCATATTTAATTCTTGCTTTGTCCAAGTCAATTTGGAGTCTCCAGACCTGACTGGCATGCCAAGCAATCCCTGCTGCCCCTCCACAGCAGCGCCTAGCAGAAGAATTCCCCAACGCGAGGCTACCGCCGTTTTCTTGACCTCTATTTGTTCAGTCCTCCTCAATATGTCACCCAAGAAGGTCATGGCTTGTATTGTCATAGGACATATTGTAGATATTCAAAAGAAGGCTGGGATCACAGAAAAACACCAGAGATCACAGAATCTTTTATGTCTCCTGAATAAAGATTAAGCGGTGCAGTCACAGAAGGTTAGTACCTCTGCAGTCACGGGACTGTAGCAGAATGCAGAACTGCTGTTTTTAAATATTATTACTGGAATGGAACCAAAACAGATGTTTGACTTTCAACAAGAAAAAAAAATTGCCTAGTTTAAAGTCTTTTCAATATTTATTTATGTTCCCCCCAGCTTTTCTTCTACCGCTTGTTAGCTAACTTCTTACATTTTTATTTAAAATCTTTTTTATTTTAATTCTATTTTCTTGTTTTTTTTTTTTCCTGGGACAAATTCTCTCTGTCTTATATCGTGTGACATCAGAGTAAGTCAGGAAGACTCCTTCTGGATTTACACTAATTTAAAACTAAACGTTAGCCTAAGGGAGATACCAGATTGAGAAGAGTGCCGCTGCATGCTTTCCTCTACTCCAGTTGGCTGTAGCGGTTATGTGATCTTCATTTCCCACCTACGAATACAGCAGATTTTAGATATAAGGCTGACTTGTACAGTTACCGCACACCTAGGCTGGAAGCACATGAGTGGGCCTAGCAACTCTTCATATGACAGTAGTTGAGCAAAGCCACCACCGTAGAGGTAACCAGGGAGGACACGTCCCTGTGGGTGGCATGAATGGAGATGCTGTCACATCAATCTGCGTGTAGTTTATTCTCTGTGACGTGTCAGTTAACTTTGGTCTCAGGATATTTATAAAATGCTTTTCACTTGCATGCTGTCCTAATGTGCCAGTACTTTTTCATTCTTGGCTGCTCTTGGGTTTTCTGACAAATTCGGCTGTTGTAAATGTTGTCATCTCTTCAGTCTGTAAGAGACACTGTCAGTCTTCACCTTTTTCTGTGAGTTTGGTCTGCGATTTACTCTGCAGATTCTCAAATCCCTTTCTCCTGTGCATAGGGCATAAAAAATACAATAAAAACTAATAAATATACTCAGAGATATTTAAGGCTTTCTCAGGTGAGCCATGACGGTTAGTTTAATTGCATTTAGAAGGAAAAGGAAAATATAAAATATATTGTGAAGACAAAGCACAATTTGGTTTTTGTTCTTACAGTCCTACCCACCATCATCAGCAGAGCTCTGTACGCTTCTCTGGCAGTTATATTATCCCAGGTAACGTCAGTCCATAGAGATAAGAGGATGGAGAGGGGAAGACATAAACAAGCACAGCAGGGAAATTTAATCATTCATCATGGCATCTTGAAACTAGTCCTCACTTCTTGGATGTACACAAGTGGTTGAAGGGCATATCTGCCTGGTAACCAGCTCCAAGTCAGCCAGCTGCACGCCAGATCTGCTCAGGAAACCGTCCATGGCACGGGCAGCACGAGATTCTGCCTCGGCCACACAAGGAACATCAGCCTTCCCCTCACTTGCCCCTGCTCAGCAGCAGACACAAACCCTTTCTGCTCACCAAGCCTTCCAGCTGAGGAAGTGCTGTATTCTCTTCTATAGAGAGGAGATCAGGTTCAAGAACACCAAAGCCACACCAGTATAGTCTTTGTAGGCAGGTTGGAAGTCTTGCAGCTGCTGAGCCAGAAGACACCACCTTAGTCATGTCCATGCTGTCAAAGCAGCCTTTGTGTTGACCTGACTGCTTTGCTGTACTTTTGCCACGGAATTGTTTGTCGGCACCAGAGCTATGTCAGTTTTGTGCCTTGACAACACATGCCTCTCCTGCCTGCGCCCACTTCAGCTCCAGGGAGAGACTCATGCAAAAACAGTGGCTATCACAACATCTCTCATTGAATCCAAGAATCATGGAATAATTTAGGTTGAAAGGACCTCTGAGGGTCATGTGGTCCAGCCTCCACTAAGCAGAGGGCAACTAGGAGGGCTAACTAGATCAGGTTGTCCTTGGCCATGACTGTTGGTCTCCTGTTTGGCTTCTTGCTATGTACTCGCTGTATTTGTACAACCCTGAGCCTAAATTCCCTTTGTGACTCTAGCTTTGAGGACCTAAATGCTCAAAAGGATCATATTGACCTCCATCAGAAAAATAAAATGCTGCAATCAAACTAATGCAAGCCAGATCAACTCATCAAAAATTCTTAACCAAAAATCAAATCAGCTATATTAAAATAAGATGTGGATGCATCGATTCACTTCAGTGTAGTGGGTACTTGGGCACCCACTTGCAGGAATTCTGCTGAAGCCTGCAGAGGAACTAATCCACCGTTCAGCTCAACACCTGTTTTTGGTGGAGGGCAATAAGTGATATGTGAGATACCGCTGAAGATAAACTAACAAATCAGTATAGATAGCAAAATGTTCTTTGAGATGAAGATAATATTCAGCAGCCTCAAGGCAAGGAATGTACTTTCTGTGCTGGGAGAAAAAAAGACTACTTACAGAAAGCAATTCATGCAACTGCAAAGGCCATAAAGAAAATTGTGGTAACGAGGAAGAACGTGTACTGCAAAGGTGAGCAACAAAACATACAAACTAAGTTCAGGGACATAATTAGATGAAAGGCAGGAGCTGGCGATGTGATAAGTGTCTTTAATACAGTGAGCAATAAACTGTTATGCTGGAAAAATATGAAGAAAGCCACCTGAAACAAGTAGCTGAAGATGTCAGAGTGTTCCCTTACCCAAGGTAAGTGAAACATCTGAGCTGACAGAGAGAGGAGCATTTGGCAAACTTACTAGCACCTTGAGCTACTGACAAGTTTACTCTCAACCTTCCCCAGCAATAATTATCCAGTTGTTGGATAATTACAGTGGTTATATCAAGAGTGATTATATCACTCTTAGGTGGTGGTGGTGCAATGCTCCACCAAAGGACCTATCCATATCACTCGAGTAAGTGTTTGCAGTATGAACAGTGCCAATGAACACTGGGGATTTGACTCCAGGAGACGATCGTGATGTTTAGAAATCAATGTACTCAAGTGGTATATGCCAAGAGCATACTGATAAAATGCAAAGTTTTGAGTGCCTAGAATTAGTCACTTATTTTTATATAATCACTGCCTCGCTGGTGATTGGATTCATTCAGCTTCTCCTCGATTAAAACTGGTTTCACTCTTTCTGCCTCAGAAAGCGCTTTCCATGGGCGAGGGGAGCACGGGTACCCCTCCCGGCGGCCAGGCGCTGGCCATGGTGCTGAGCAGAGTTTACCGGGGATTTACAGAGGGAAAGGTCTGGCCATGGCACTGCAATGGAATAGACACCTGGTGACAGGGGCATGTCCGAAAAAATCTGAAGCTTCTCTGCATGCAAACTTATTTGATTTAGACAAGTTTAGATGTTTTTATTGTTATCGTATTATCTTAACTGACCCTTCCATCCCTAAGTATTAATCTCAAGTGTATTTACATAGCTGTTACTCAAGAAAAAGCATTTCATTTGAAACTCTCCTTAGCAATAGAGAGAGGAATTCATTGCTGTGCTCTATCTTGGTGCCTAATCAACTCCTTTCAACACAGAATCTTATTAGCAAATCCCTTGAGGAGCAGTTCTTGTTTGTGTTGGAAAGCAAAATAAAATTCTTGTGCATTCAGTGATAATGGGTTAGTTGCACGCCACGTTTTATGAAGGGCATCATTTGTAATGAGAGTCATTTCAAAAAGACTGGAATATTCATTTATTTTGATAGTGAAAAATGAGTTCTAGAAAGTGACAAAGATTTGTGATTACTCTGTTGATTGGACCCTATTCCAAATTCTCTGAGCTAAGAAGAAAGAAATCTCTCTAGTTTGATGAGGAAATAAAAAGATCATAACCTGATGAATACCTAAATGAACTAAAATGAACCTAACTGAACTAAACCAGCTCAAAATTCATGTAGTTTAGACAAGAAGCCACACAGCTCTTTGCTAAAATATGAGATTCAGAGGCTAAGTGGGACAAAATTATTTTTGTTACACCTGTACCACTCCTGACTGATATTTGATCTGTTCTTAAAGCTTCTTCTAACGCTGGATAATCTACCATTTCCCTCGGAAATCTCTCAGAGTGCTCAACAGGTACGTACGCGTCATCTCATGCTCTATCCATTTTGCAGACCTGTGAAAGTTTGGAGGAAAGTGAGTTCTCTCACTTTCAGCCAAGACGCAACCATATAATTTTCTAAGCCCCCCATCACCCCACCAGGATTGATGGGGACACAATCTACTAACTTGGGGTGGAGTTAGTATGGAATCCATGGAATTTGCATTTCACCCCTTAGTACAAAGGGAAAACCCTAGTACACAAACTACTCTGTCACCCCACCCTACCCCACATCTCTCAGAGAGCTATGAAGTACCTGTACCGCTTTGGACTTTTTATTATAGTAATGCAATTACCTTCATCAGGAAATATACCACTTAACCTGATTCTAAGAAAAATGGGCAAGGATTCTTAATAATTAATAAAATTACATTCCTTTAAAAAATGCCACCAACTTTATTATACTGAAGCTGGCATTCACAGTCACTTAACTGCCTACAGAATGAGGATTTCTTTAGCTGTTACTGGAATCCGCAGAGAGGCAGTACGTGCACTTGTTGGACGACAAATGCTAAAAGTCCGGTCAAAGACTAAGCAGGGTCTTTGCAAAAGCTGACGTTTTATCTATCCGATTAGAGTGAGACAGCAGGAGCTAAGTCCACCTAATGAAAGCCACAACTTCAGATTCTTGTGTATTTAGGAACTCAGCTGCCCATGATTTATGCTAAATTCAGGAGTCTAAACCCCATTGTGTTGCTCACTACAGCGTGTGACTAGACCAAGGTCTGTATTCCTTGCACACATGTAGGTAAAATTCTTGTTAGTATTGACTAAAATTTTGTAGATGAATATAATGTTTGATGGGCATATAGCAGATTAGCTACAGGAGCTGCTCTGTCACATCTTGCATTGATTTTTTTCCACCTGATCTCTTCAGGCAACCCATCCATGAACTAAGATTTGAGAGTTGAAAGACGTGCTCAGCTGTCAGCTTTTAGCTTGCCTCGGTGTAGACGTTGCTCCGACTCTCAATTATTCCCTAATCTAGAAGACCTACAAAGCAGGTGGATATGACCTTTGAAAATAATCCTTTTACAGAGGCATGTGAAGATGGAATATGGACTCGAGTTGCTTGACCTGATTTCATCAGCAAGTGCTGATTCATTGCAATGGAAACATTTTGCAGAAAATACAGCAGTTTTGATGGAACATTCACTAGTTCACAGGCAGGAGCCTGTGGGAACTGGCTGCTTTTAGACCAGCTCACCTGACTGCTTGGAGGTAATCCACTCTCTGCTACTCCAAGACATCCCTACCCATGGCTTGCAGGCAAATTCTTCCTCCTGGTTGCAATGACAGTAGGTACACCAAGGCTCCCAGATCCCTCCCTGCATTTAATGGATCTTTGCCATGGCAGTAAGAACTCCAGTTCCATCCAGAAAAACTACCCGCCTGTGCAAACGTCCTGCAATGTTGAGGTCTAGCTCCACCTGACCTAGCTTCCAGCACACTGGTGAGGATCAGAGCTAGGACTGCAGCTGTCTTCATCTGTACACTGAAATTTGTTGGGGGCAGGCATTTTCAAGGGGCAATCCAGGCCTCCTAAGGTCTGAATCTGTCTGTGGAAGCATCAGTTCTCTCCATTTATTGTACAACGCGTCTGCGTTGTGCGAAACAAGGCACAGCTCCAGGTACTTCAGCTTAGGTGGTGTGAATTGAGACCAAATGAATTTCAATGAGAACTGCCCCTTGGGAGATCTCTTTAATGACAATTTTGCTAACAGCTTTCTTGGCATGGCTACCGCCTGATTATTTTAACACTTTCTGCATAGAGTCTCATCCTAAATTCTTATAATAAATGACTTGTAACTTGTGTAACCTTTCATACTAATATATTACCAGTGACTATATTAATGATACTTTATAGGCAAGGAGAGATTTACCGCATCAGGCTGTCTGTAGAATTAAGTGCCATGTGCTTCAGTCCAAGTAAATGGCAAGACTGGACCCAAATTATACCCGCATACATACATAATGTACAAGAAATCCTAAATTCATTTGGATACCTTCAAGGAAGCTGACCCCTGCAATGATTAAACTGCAATAAACCAGCAATTACTGTGCATGCCACTCCTTGGAGAGGAGAAAAAGTCTTGGCTGTAAGAACCATTTAAGAGCAAAATAGATCAGTTGCTAAGTAGGTGCCAAGATTGGAGCCTGAAATCAAACCTCTTTAAATGCTAAGTACGAGAAATAAAGCATTGTAATTATTTACACAATACCTCTTGTGTTGAGCTTGCCCTTGCCACTTTGTTACTGAAAATGGGGATGAAATGAAAATCTGTGTCCTGACTCGAATGCCTTGCAGCAGTATGAAGTTCTTGAAAACCGGGCCGTCGCTGCGTACCCCATGGCTAAATCACTGGCTGGAGGGCTCCGAGGGATGCACAGAGCCACCGAGCTTGTAATGCATGTGTCTTCCAGGTAGGCATCCCAAATTCGGTGGTGTGACCCTCCCTGACTTTTCCACGTGTGTTTAATAGGCTGCCCGTGCTGCACTTTCCTCCCTCTCCCCTTCTTCTCTCCACGAGGATATCAAGGTTGTGAAAGAGCAGAACATGAATAGTCAGCTAATCAAATCAGCGAATACTGAAAAGGTCAAAGCCGTTGCAGGAGAGTGTTGACTTTCACAAGCTGTCACGAAAGGGAACTGCGGCGTTTGAACACCGTGCAGAGAATTCAACCCAAATTTGAAAGGGAAATAGGAATTGCCTCTCTACTCTGGGTGCTGAACTAGCAGAGGCAGCAAGTGAGAGCCCCGCTGATCAGACCTTCACAGCTCTTTATTCCATCTTTGGAAAGCCCAGGGCCCAGATCCCCTGTTGCTGACGTATTGCTGCACACCAGCAGGCTTCCAGTAACTTACTGGGGTGATCCTTGTTGGCACCAGCCTAGGCACAGCCTGCTCTTCCGCCTCCAAACCCCAACCCCATTACCCAGCTACTCGCTGAAATGATTCAGGGAGTGCCATATGGAATTTACTTATTGATGCCATTTAGTTTCCCCAGCACAGACATAACTCTCAGAAACTACTTTGTGCGGAGCTGGGGAATGAGTGTTTGCCACAACAGAGCGAAGACGAGAGCGAGGGCTTGTGTATTTTTAGCTAATGCATTCTTCCTGGCTTTCCTTCAGAGTAGACCCAGTAGTTAAAGCCTCTGTTCATCTGTCCAGCTTCCCCGTTTAAATACAGCCTGCCACTTCTCATCTGCTCCTCTCCTGGCTGGTGGTTAGTCACGGAAGCACTTGATTATTGAGAAATAAAGGGGAAAAAGAAACAGACTGGCAAAAATCTGAACTTCTCCAGTAGCTGGTGATCAAAGGGCGGAAAAGTTGACATATTTTGAAATCCCCTGGCAACAGTGTTAAAGGAAAGTCAGCGGGAAGCCACCATTGGGTTTGTTGTTATTCTTTTAAGAAAGGACCAGATGATTGACTTCTCTGTCTAAATGAAGTAATAACTTACACTGAAAAGCTCTACCCCCGCGCGGCTAATTGCGCCTAACGCAGCTTAGCTGAACAGTTTAGCCTAAACTAGGCTGGGTGAAATAGTTTAGTCTGCGCAGCTTTGGAATGAGGCTGTTCATCACATTGCATGTCTCGGTTCCAAGCAAGGGAAAGCTTTATTTCTGCTGGGCAAAAGTGCGCCCTTCTTTGTCTAAACAGTTACCGGATAATGACTGAGAGATGTGTGTTTCTCCTAATAGATTTTTCTTAATAACCGCTCTAATACAGTATCCATGACTGATATTCAGAAATATTTAAGCACTGGAAAAGAAAAATTATTCAAAAATATATATTAAAAAAAAACCAAACCACTTTGTTGACAAGTACATCTCCAAACTGAAAAATCCAGACCACTTCTGTATAATGCCTTCCTTTGAGAACAGGGAAGCTCCTGAATTTCATTGAAATCAGGCCTGTGTTTGTAGATAAATTCTGGTTTCTCCCCATTCTTTTAATTCCAGCTTAGACTACTGCAGACGACTTGATCCAGGGTCAGTGTCAGACAGGAGATGTGCAGGAATGGTAGCAACCCCCTGAGTTTTGAGTAGCCTGCTCTTCATGCATCCCATTTCAATCATTTTGTGCGTTCCCTGTCCTTGCAGCCACCTCCTTCGGACCAGAAGGGCAGAAGCCCCCCTGCTCCGGAGCTGATGCCAGCATCCCTCTCGGGATGCCTGCCGGGTGGTACTTGGGTACAACACAACTGCATCTCCTCCCTTCGTGAGCTGGGACATCACTACCCTTACACCTTAACTAATCCCAGAAGGAGATGTTTCCTGGTTTTGCCCTTCTTAGCCTGATCTGTTTAATAACATTTAAGGTTTATTCAGTTCCGATGTTTCGTAACACTGCAGAGATGCACCAGTTTGAGCCGTATCAGCCCCCTCACAGCCAGCCCGGCCACACAGTGCCTCCAGCTTGGCTCAGAGATGTTTCTTCTCAAGCCCAGCTGCGTGGTGCTGGGGAAAAGGAGAGAAGCACTGTCCATGTTGCAGAACAGATAAATTCTGCAACATTAAAACTTATTTCCCTGTACCTGTGAGTCAGAAAATTTTCAACATTTTAACATGTACCATGCTCAGTTATTAAAAAAAAATATCTTCCTGAGCTGGTATTAGAGCTCTCTCTCTCAGCAAAGATAACTACATTAAAACACATTTCGTACGGTGAGATGCTCTGGTCCTCAGGCTGGTTTCATTTGCACTGCTGTAAAGCGGTGGTGATGCGATTGAAATCAGTGTATCAGCTTCAGGCCTAAGTAGTGAGGCAAAGGAAACGTAATGCATTATTCTAAGATAAACAGCAAATTAGGAGTAAGCAATAACCCTGAGAGTCCTGTGAATGCTGAGTCTCAGTTTAGATTTATCACACTTCTAGCGGGATCCCTCCCTAAGTCATCCAAGATCATTATTGTCTCTGTCCAGATGATAAAATCCTGTAAATCTGAGTGTAAAATGCTTCGCTTTCCCATTTATTGTTTTTTCCTGAATATTATTTTGTGCACCCGTGGAGAAAACAGCTGTTTTTCCTTTGCTTTCTTTTCTTAAAGGGACGCAGGTAAACAGAGAACAGGATAAATATATGGAAATATTCGTTGAATTTTATCAGACAAGCAATTCCCTTCAAGGGCATAAAAAATTCCCTCCTGTAGATGGCATTACCTCCTTTGTGCCTTCCGCAGGAGGTGGGGAGGAAGGGATGACAAACCTGCTAAACCCTCCTCATCCCTGACAAGTTAGTGCTTGCAAACGCAGGAGCTGCTTAAGGTAAACTGGCAGCGGGTGCTATGGGCACCTGAGTTAGCTTTAAATAAATGGGCTGGGGCTACTGGGCACTCAGACAGGCTATTTATCTCGGAGGAGACACCACCATGGGTGGTTTCTCTTGAGCCTGGAGGAACCTACTCAGGCTCCTCTGCTGCTAGCTACAGCTCAGGTATGTTGGTAAAATGGGTCTGGAGATCCCAAATCCTTGAGGTTTCCAGCTGGGTCCCCCCAGGTGCTGGCTGTGCTGCTCCACTCTCTGCTGTGGACCAGGAGCATATTCCCAAGGAGGGCTGGCAGCAGGTGGGAGGCTTCGTGCTTGCTTTCCACCAAAAGATGTGCGTGCCTTCTATAAGAACACATAAATTTTGTTAAATTGGCACCTGAACAGAGAAAACACTCTGCTGAAAGGCTCTGGGCTTCTGGAGCAGGCTATTGCTCTTCTTGATCGCTCCCACAGCCTTCTCCTTGTGCTGCTATAATCCGTACCTCGCCGCAGGTGATAGAGCTCTCCTGTTAAAAAAAAAAAAAATAAAAATAGTGTGTCATATTCTGTTCTGTATGGCATTAATGTGAGTGTGAGAAAATAGCAGGGCTTGCTCTTGATTTGCATATGCTAAAATGGTGGAAGATTTTTCATGGTGTTTTTCTTCAATTACTATTTCTCAGCCTTATTAAAAAAGCCTAGTTTTAAATAAAGCCTGTATCTCATTTTCCCCAAGTTGGTGCGATCACAAAATGTCTGTCCCAGGCCACCCTGTCTTCCACTTTTTCGAAGTGGGAGTTTTTATCCGACAGCCTGTGAATAATGCTGAGGAACGGAGCGGCTCATCACAGCCCGTTAGCTCGCACTAAAATTTTTCTCCATCAACAGCTTTTGACTAAGCTGTGGCTTGAATTTAAAACAGTCCAGTGACTGTGCTGTTTGCTTCGCTGAGATGGTTTTATCAGCGCCGCAGGATAAGGGGTAGGATCTTTACCGGGGTTTTTGCCATTGATTCGGTGTGAGCAGAGTTGGTGGAGGGACAAGCGCTCCTGAAATCCCTCGTCTGCTCTTCAGACTCTGAAGGCTCAGGTGCATCGCGTGCAGGCAGCAAGCTCAGATTGCTAAAGCTCTTGGTTCCTGTCTTTTACAAAATGTAACATCCGTCAAAATGGACGATGTTTCATTGTAACGAAGGATGCTTGCCAAGTCTCGGACCTCAGTGTTTTGGCATCATTTATTTTGAAAAAAACACACTAATATCCTTCTGACTCCAGGAAAAAAAACAAAATAAAAATCCCCACCAAAACCCAATGAGAACAACAGCACTAGTGTTCCACCAACACGGCTTAGAAGTAGAATTTATTAAAAAAAAAAAAATCTACTGATTGATTTGGCTAATTGGCAAAAATATCCTGTCTACTCATCTTGTGCTGTAGCAATTCCAAGCAGCTCCATCTTTCCCTGGCTTCTTCTTACCCTGAAGCGCCCTGGGAGGACAGATGTCATCGCACAGCCCCGCATCTGGGGTCTCTCCTGGAGCACCAGTTGAGCTCTTGCCATCAGTCCCTGCTATCCTCCTCTTTCTTTTGCCTGTATGATCAGATGGCTGATGGGACTGGAAAGCAATCTGGCCACTAGCAGGACACAGATGAGGTTTGGGTTTTTTTTCTCAGCAGAAAGCTTGATCACTCTGACGGTTCCTACAAGCCCTCCCTTTTCCCATGGCGTTATTATCCCGGCAGCGTGGGCATGATGTGTTCCTTCCCGGGAAATCCTTCCAGCGCAAAGCGTTTTGGGATTTAGTGATATAAAAAGTGAAAACGCTTGAACCAAATTATTATAGTTGTGTTTACAATATTTTCTTATTAAAAATAACTTCCTCTCTGCAACATTATTTGGAGTGGGGAGGGAAGGAAGGGACGTGTGGGTGTAACCAAGGGGATGGAGGGTTTGCACTGCAAGATGAGCGGGGCTTTGCTCCTCCTCCTGCCTCTGCCCTTCTCTCGCAGCTCAGCCCAGGGATGAGGCTCTCCTCAGTACCGCAGCTTCTTCTCTTGCAACGGGGGTTGAAGATGATTCCTGCCTCCATTTAATAATAATAAAAGCTTGAATCTAAACTAGATGTGTAAATTGTGCAAGTTAACGTTCTAGTTCCCCGCTATGTGCTAGGGTACCAGTATCCCAGGCTGAAACACCCATGGCAATAGAAAATGATGTGTACATGCGCCGCGCGCCTGATTCTAGCGATTCCTATCCCATGGTAGCCAGACATGAGATTTGTGGAGAAATCTTACAAAGTCAAAATGGTATTGCTATGCTAATTAATTTTAATTGAGCTCAAATAAATCTCTCCCTTCTTTTTCCAACAAAAGGAGATTTTATGTTCCTCTTCCCACAATATCCTCTCCAGAACCTCAATGAAAATATTCCTTTGTATGCATTTTTTTTCCTATGAAAGGAGATTTATGAAAGGAAAAAGGTTCCTCAAATTGTCACGCAGAGGAAGCTTTTCTTCACCTTTCCTGGGCACAGTCCTGTTCTCCCAAGAGATGCTATAATTCTAACACTAAAGTGGCAGCTCACATTTCTAAAACCAAATTAGCATTTTCTCCCATTACGGCACCCCTCAAGAAGAACGTTCCTAATCGGCTCTTCCAGCTCTGCCCATCCAACAGCAATACAGAGCTGTACAACAGCTGGTGCTCGGTGATTATTCATGTGTCTGGAAAGGTGACTGCCACACAGCCGTCCTCACTGGTGTTTGTAAAGAACTCCTTTTGGTCACACATATGGTGGAACTCAAACTGGATGCTCTGTCATGGGGAGAAGAAGTGTGCACGTTTTTCCCATCTGGATGAAGTCTCTCTCACATGGACGGGTGAGTACCACACCAGCGCCCAGCACCACCGCACAGGTAGTGGCCCAGTCTCTTTCTATTTCTGCTTTGCATAATGTGATCAGTTGGGTCAAGTTGGAGCCTATTGAAATCGGTGGGGTGACTGCTGCTGAGTTTTTATTGGGATCGCAATTAAACTAAACACCAGTTCAGCCTTTCCACGAGTCCCTTGTTAATTTTGGCCTCTTATACTCACATAGAATTACAAAAATGGGCAGATGCTGGAGAATTAAAGAAAAATAACTGTTTATCTTTTAAATGTGGACCTGTGCAAGTGTTGTCTTGATAAGGAGTGTCAAAGCAGAGCCCATCTTGGTCATCTGCAGATTTATGTCCTTCCAACGCTTAGGTCAGTACTCTGTAACTCTCTTTTGGCAATTAACCCACAGGCTAATGGACACCGTTTCACAACCACTTCTTTAGGTAATAAAAATGGTTTAAGAAGATGAAGACCTTCTGCTCTCTGTGTTGTTCCCTCTCTCGCAATGCCCGGTAGCAGCAGTATCATCAGATAAGATTGAGGAACTATCAACACAAGATCAGTTTTGACCCAAGAAAAGGGATTATTGGTATTCCAGATCTGTTTAGTAGCCCAGGTCAGCCTGTGACTGCACAAATACTTGAGCTCCTAAATGGTTAGCCCTCTGCCAGTCACTACCTTCTCCTAACGACTGGCTTTAACTGGGACGCTGGTTCAGCCACCAGCGCTGTCCTGGCCGTAGGCATTTCCAGGGAGCTACTGCAGAGCCAGGCTATTGCCCAGCGCCTGGCGATATGGGAGAGCAATGAGTTTCCCTCTAGGGCTGGACTGGAAAATGCCACGAGGTTTTAAAATAATTTTAGAAGCGCTGTTCAGTGAAAGGAAACATTGAAACCTTATAAAACTGCCACAGTTTGGGTTAGCAAATGAGCGCCTCCGCTTCGGAGGGATGATATGCAGAAATAAGTGCTGTATCTGCTGTATTTCAGTATGCAATCAGCCTGGTTCACAAGATCTTTATTGCAGCCCGGGACTGCTACAGACTGCTGCAACCCAAATAATGATCACCAGTAGAAAGGGCCTGGGGAATCAGGCTGTTCACGGAAAAACCAGCTCCTTTGAGATTGAAGATGGAGAAAAAGCAACGCACCGTTTAGCTGGAAAAAGCAAAGCAGAGTTTATTGGAAGAACTGTAAAACAAGGGTGTTTTGATCGAGGAGAAAAGCATTAAGGTAAGCGTAGGCAAGAGCCCAGAGCGAGGACCAGCTGAGCTCTGTGCTCTGAGACCTGGCACAGGCTCTTTGCATTGCACTGAAATCCATGCCTGGTGCCTCTGCACCTCGCACCCCCCCGTGCCATCCTGCCCTCCCCGAACACAGCAGCTCCGTCTGCGGAGACAGGTCTGCACCCCCAGTCCCTGTGCCCCTGAAGGTCTGATACGCTTCAGCGAGGGTTTGGGACCTCTCACGTCAGGTAGCCCTCGTCCTCGTGGCGTGGGAGGAACGGCAGCTTCGCTCCCCGGGGCACAGGGCGTAAGCGGTGCCTTTGATCTGCTCTTATGTCTGTGCAGGATACAGAAAGAAAGGGGGTGAAAAAACAATTTGATACGCATGCCCACGTTTTGGGGGAAAAAAACCCCAAACCATTGCATTTTGGCTTTATTCAAATAAACCAAAACATCTGAAATAAATGTAAGGTTCCAAAATTCACTTTGCATGATTAATGCTTTTGAATATTTACGTTTAACTTCCCAAGAAATGAGAATCTTTAGTTTCCTGTTAGATAGCTGTTGCTCGATAAAAGATTCTGAAATTGGATGTTACAGGTCATGGAATTGTACTTATATACCCATTTCATGCTTCAGAAAATCAGCTGCTTCAAATGTAATACTTGATTACAGAAAAACTCTGCCTATCAGAATAAATAAATAAAATGGCTGCTGCTCCTCCTCCTCCTCCTCCTCCTGTCGGAGGGAGGACGTGGCGGCTGAGGTGAGCTAGGAGAGGCATCATCCAAACGCCAGCTGCTCTAATGGAGCTGTGGTGCTCTCCCTTCTGAAAAACAAGCGGCAAGTTCTGCTCGTCAGAAAGCGAGTTCCCCGGGGTACATTAAAGCAGGAGCCCAGGAATGGCTGTGAACCAGCCAGAGGATTTGGAAGTGCGTCTTTGCGGGATGGGATGATGCTAACGGGTGATTTTTAGTTTGCTCTCGCTTCCACAGCTGCAATAAACTTTTACGGTGGTTCCCGGGCTGAGCCTCTCGGGATGGCATTACGGATCGTGCAGCGCCTGTGAAACCGCCGAGCCAGAGGGGTGGTGAGAAACTCTCGTTAAAGACAACGGCCCAGGCTCATCTCTTCTCCTCCTGCAGTCCTTCCTTGCCTCTTTCTTTAGGAAACCCCCCCAGGGAGGTCCCTGCCCTGCGATGGCTGGCTAGCGGAGGCCGCTGGAGCAGGCTCCTCGCCCAGCAGACGGGCCAAGGCGCTTCTGCTCTGAAGGAAGGGTCGATGCCTGCGTGCAGATCTCTCATGCCACGTGGCTGCTTGGTTTGACGCTGGCATCGCTGCTGCCATCCTTCCCTCTGGCTGCATTTCACAGTTGCCTTTCTTAGGGCCTGAGGTGCTCTGATGGTTATAGATCAGTGAATATTGACCACTCCTTCATTTAATCAGACTTTATATGGCTTCTTCCCTCGTTTTGTGCCTTCATAATCCTGAAACTTCATTATGAGCAAAAACATCAGACTACGTGGCTATTTCTAGATCAAAAGACATTCAGGGCAAAAGTATGCTTCTTTTGAAAAAAAACCCAAACTTTTCCTTTAGGAATTCTCTTAGTAGATATCTTTGGAAATTATTACATACGGAGGCCTTAAAGGGATGTAAAAAAGGTAAATTTTATGTTGATTTTGTATTTTAACACAAATATTTTACCGTGTGCTCATCAGCATATGGATGAGAAAGAACAATGCGTGAAGAACACGGCTCATCTGCTCTAAAGGAGAGGTTGGACCCAGAAAGATGCTCCTGCGTCGCCCAGAATTACTAATGCAATCAGTATCTCAAAGTCTTGCCTTTCAGGCCAGTTCTGGAGGCACGATAAAGTCGGAAAGTAAGATTTTTGTCTTTTTATTTTTTCTCTGACAGCAGTTTGAAATTCTCCTTCAGAGACATCCCAGCACTATTTAGCATCCGTAAATTAAGTTTTCCTGGGCAGCGTGTCCCTGCGTTCTGCTGTGCTGGAGGTTTTGCTTGGCTGGGTGGTGCCGATGCTGCCTTTTATCAAAGGCAATCTCGCACCATGTCAAGTCCCTGTGTTCGGAGCGTACTTCTGAACGCGGCAGGAGAGGATGACACTGCTTTTTGTAGCAAAGCAGCTAGAAATAGTGGAGGCTACCACCCAAAGCACTTGTGAGGTCTTGCGTGCAGGTGAACTGCCTCAATTTACAGGTACCTCCTTCCTCAACAACAGGAGCCTGGTGCTGCAAGCACAGCAAAAATTACCAGGAGGCAAAAATTACCAACGAGTATGAGTAGGCAATTACCTATAAAGTTCCGTAGCAACCTGAGAAGTCAGCATTTAAATCAAAAAAGGGACGTGACTTCAGGCTGCCCATATTGTCAGCTCAGCTTTTGATTTGCAGAACTTTCATGATGGTTGGGTTTTTAATAGGAGAATTTTCTTTTAATGTTCTTTTCTCTTCTGAAAATGTTAAAGGCTCCAAAGAAAAATGATGCCACACAGTGTTGGAACAGGAAAAAAAAAAAAAAAGACGTCCGTATCTACTTGGATTATACATACAATCATATTATTCAATCTCTAGCTCACCATGTAACTTCATCACCACCTCATCTTTCCTCAAAAAGGTGATCTGTCACCGCAGTGTAATTCATTTCCATCTCTTATACTGATGAATTGGAAATCAGTTAAAAAAAAAAAAGAAAGAAAAAAAAGGCAAACAAAAAAGGAAGGGATATACCAAGGACATTCAGAATATGAAACTAAGTGCTGTAATATCTAAGGCTTTGCAAGAATCTCTCCTGTAACTTTAGGATCTTGAACTTATGAGAATTCCTCTCCATTCATGTAACAGGAATGGTCCGGCTAATTTTTCCCTCCCTGAACCTTTTTCCCAGTGTCCGTTTGTACGTTAAGGCTGTAACCTAAATTTGACTGGGCAAGCTCTTGAAGTTACGGCAGCAAAGCCCATCCAATCCACCGTGGATGTTGCTGTGCGGATGGCTCAAGTTCCCACCTCCTGTGCAAATTGCTGTAGTGAAAGAAAGCACCCAGAAGGTGGGAGGAGGTAAGGGATTAAAGATGTTTTATTTTTCTGAAAACAGAATAAGTGCCGTTACAGAGCTTAGAGCACACGAACAATAACAAACATTCGTCTTAGGTTGAAATTGCGGATGGATGTTTTGCAGCGGCTGCAGCGTCCTGCAGGCAGGCGGTCGCGTCAGGAGGGAGCTGCAGCAGTGCCCCGTCGCTGCTGCGGCGATGGATGCGGTTTGAAACCTTGAGGAACTGAAAAATTTGAAGTCTTCAGGAAAGAATGAGTAAGAAATGTTTTTTGCAAAGAAGCAAGCACTTAGTTTTGTTTAAGTATCTTTGCCTGAAACTTGTATTTGAGGGCTGGGCATGTTGTGATGAGTAAAAGGGAAAAGGGCACCCGGGGCATCTCACCAGGGCTTTGTGAAGGCTGCTGATGAAGCCCTCGGCTGCGCTGCTGGCTCCTCTTCCCCAGCTGACAGTGATCACCTATACCAAGTCCTGGGCAGAGAGCAGAAATCCCCCATAAGCCCGTTTTATCGCTGTTTTGTGTGGACCAGTCCCCTGGTAGTTTCATCTTCTCAGACTCTTCAAAGCACTTGGCAAAGGCACTTAGCCATTGGCTTAGCATGGGTTAAGGGTTTAGGTCACTGAATTGTGTATCTGTCCTTGGTTTTTCTTTGCTCTGCTCAGGAAGTGGTGAAGTCCACAAGCATCTCCCTTCCAAACGATTAGAAAAAGTTATTATCGGAGATGGGGATGTTCGCTGTCCTTGAGACATGTGGGTATCGACTCTGTTGGTGGGAACCGCTTGAATAATCAGTTTTTACTGAGCCACCCTCTTAAGGTTTTGCCTTGCTTTCTCTGAATTCCTTTTCAGTGCCAAAATAAAACAAAGGAAAAGTGGTTTAAAAAAAAAAATAAGGAAAATGTTGTGGGGGAGGGTTGGAGGGGAAGAAAAGGGGAAGGGAGAAGGTAAGGAACAAACCCCTCCACCCCTGAAGTGACAAAGTTTGGGTGTTTTTCCCATTTGAAAGCTTTTTTTTTTTTAGGATATTTTTTCTCAAAAGGCTTCAGCTGGGGGAATGACAATATCTGGACAGGATTAATTCAGTGAAGATGTCTGATATTAAATTTATTAATGAACACAGGGTGCTCAATTCAGCTGTATCTGCATAGACATCAAAGAAAGCTTTGGGGTTTCCTGTATTGAAAGATTTATCTGCTGTTCTTTCCTGCCTGACTGTATTAAAATTAACTGTAACCAATTTCTTTTTTGTTATCCCAGTCTTTGTCAGACTCCAATCTCTTAAAAGGAAAAAACAAAAAAAAAAAAGAGAGATTACCAGCATCATTATTGCTGCTACATGAGATGTCTGGTTTTAAGCTACTTCTATGAAGGCTTTATAACTAAGCTTTATCAAGAAATGCAAACAAATATGTAAGTCGCTATTGAAGTTAAACTTCTCTTCCATGAGATTTTTTTTTTCTTCGGTCTCTTTTCTTTGGTAGTCCTACAGGAAAAAGAAAACAAAAGCTAATACCCTGAAAAGACTGTGGTCATTCTTTTAAAAACAAAGAATAACAAATATTACTAGAGTGAAGGAGGTAATAGTCTTGTCTCCCATCCTGGACAATAATTCTATCTCTTATCTTTAACAAATAATGGAAGAATAATACATTTGCCAGTGTAAGCAGTTCCAAAAAGGGAAAATTATGAGCATAGAGGGACATGGGAATTGGAGCGTGTGTGCAAGGGATGGGGGAAATGAAGCAAAAAGCACCACAGAAAGCCCAGGGTTTAGCACTCAGGTCAGATCTGAACATTTCTGGTCTGAGGCTGAACCCCATTTCAGGTGTCCCTGGGTATTTCTGGGCTCCACGGCATCCGTGGAGATGCTTCATAGCTGAAGGGAGACTGCTGGGAGGAGGCCAGACAATGAGGATGCTCTCCGCAGCGAGATGAGAGTGGTCAAGTTGCTGAAATCCTTCCCAGTATGCAACATCTCTCTCTGTAATGGGAGCTCTGGTTCTCACCAAACAGGGGTGGGTAGAGTACACTTACACCTGACTGTCTGCATCTTGCACGTGTTTTCAAAGACAGTCTGGTCTGCAAAGACCGCATACGTGGGACCTGTGGGTGGGTTTTGAGAGGAAGCAGGTTGTACTTCTCCTTAAGAGAAAGGAATGAGACGGCCACTTACAGAAGAGGGAATTTTCTAACACAGGTGTGAGCTGAGGCGGAGTTGTTCAAAGCCTTGAAACTGAAGAAGTTTGATTTAGAGATGACAATAGGAGAGTTTACAGGGAGGAGGTTGAAACACAGAGATGATGGACGACTCAAGATGCCTTGCCTTCCTTCTGCGTATGAGAGCATTATTGGGTGTTACGCCAGAGATGTAGAGTTACTCCGCCTTTAGACTCCACCTGAAAATTGCCTTTAATGTCTCTTTCTGTATAATGGAGGGATTTTTCCCTTTTTTTTTCCTGCTGCAGATGAGATCACTAATCCTTATGGTCACTTTCTTAGCATTTTTTTAATGGCTGCAAGTTTATTACAATAAATGCAAAAAATCTCCCGAGCAGAAGATACTGGTGGAATTTAGCAAAAAACGGAGATGAAATTTATGCTCGCATGGACAACAATAAAATATCTCACACATGCCCCGCTGAAATGCTTTTCCTGTGTTACCGTACGCCTGTTGCGCTGAAAGACAAGGGCATTGCAGAGTCTGGTCAGTAGGACCCTGAGCTGCTGCGGGAACACAAGCAGAAGATAACCATGTTGCCTAAGTTCTGTGCAAACCCTCTCCTCCGGGATGAATTTCCCCTTAGGTGCCTTTGCAGAAGCTGCGTGAACAAGAGCTACCTTGATCAAGAGCCTGAAGCAAAGCCAGAGCTGTGGTTCTACAACTGTTCCTCCCAGATTAAAACCCTGGCAAGAATTCAACGTGCTGGAAAGGGTAGCGATGGGGGTAAAGCATGTCCCAGGAGAAGACTGTGAATGTGGGACTAACATCTCCATCTCCTTGCTGCCAATCCTGGCCTGGAAGCAGAGTCCTGCAGGAAAAGCAGGGCTGGATTACTCTTAGGAGAGGCATCTGAGTGTTGTAACCTTTAATGTCACACTTTTATTGTACCCACTTGTCACACCTGATAACGAAGGGAAGCTCTGTGATCTACAGCATGCTGCTACGAGCGAGGTGGCACATAAATAAATTGCCTGGCTGATAATACAGTCCACCGCTGGAGATGAGCGGAAGGGTGATGTGCTTGTAACAAGGAACATCCCATCAAAAGCAGCTAGATTCCTCGCAAGCTGTGCCTATCAATAAATCACTTCTTCCACAGTTTTGAAAAATATCAGGCTGTAGTAAAGAAGATGGAAAAGGAGTGAATGGCATGGAAAGCCTGCAGGGTGAGACTGCCAAGCGCTCCTCGCGAGCAATGTTGGTCAGGATGACTGAGAGCCTTCTCAAAGAGCAGAGACTCCAAGGGGTGAAGTGGGCCTTTAGCAGCTTTGCAGGGAGACAATCACTTTCAAAGAAAGAAAAGAAGATACTTGGGGCAGTAGCAGAAGATGATCTTGTGTTTAAAGTTTCTAATTCTGTATTGTAGAAGATTAGGAAGAAATTATTAAGATTTTTTCACTGTTAGTTAGCAACAAAAAGATGAAAAGGAGAAATATGTTGATGGTTCCATCGCTTTCTTTACAGACCTCATCAGGCCCAGGGCACCGGACCTTTTTTGGAGGGGCTGTGGGCAGCATGGTTTCCAAGGGTTCAGATAGGAGGTTAGGAGATAAAGATGTCATTCAATGTCAAACCACTGATTTCCCCTGGTTTGGCAAGTCTCTTTCACCCAAGCCCATAATGCAGAATATGTGAACTATTTACTAACTGGACATTGGATGTCTAAGGTTGGGATCCAACCTTCCTACCCTCAGCTCTACGCTGGGGATAAGATGTCTTTGGCTGCCTTCAGAGGCATCTAACCTTCTCTGCTGGTTTGGCAGGTAATTTAGGCACTTATGTTAGTAGGACATTCACACCAGGCACCCAAATTTAGACTCATGAGTGATTAAGTAGGGAAAAGGTGGACACTTCTCTCTGAAGGAAATCTTTCGGTTCTTCTGTACTTCCTATCTTTATTTTGCAGCAGCCTACTTCCAGAAGTGACATGATCTCAAATTTAAGCTCTCGCTTAATGACAAACTCTGTGCTTTGGCTCTCTTGCATCTCAGATACTGCTTTTTCATCCTAATGTGCCCTCAGTGACCTTTGACCAGTGCAAGTGGCCCAAGGAGGGCTTCATTGCTGAGAGTCACACTTCTGTGAGAGCAAATGAGCACCATGTGCCTGTGTGAGAAAGCGTGGGCAGCATAGTACAGAGGGAAATGAAAATGTTTATGATACTGGAGGAGGCACAAGAATGTTATAAGAAAAAAGGAGAGCTTCTCCTGAGGGTAGAAAGGTGGTAGGATTCAGAAATCACCATAGTAGTTAAGAGTTAAGCAAAGCCTGATTTGCTTTTTGTGCCTGAGCACTTGTCCCCCAGAGGTAGATGCGCATGATTTTGCTGCTTTTGTGTGCTGAGTGTACTCTGGAAAAGCCATCAGCGTTTTTCAAAACAGGGGCCTTGCTCAGGTGGTGATCCCCTCGAAAAAACAGGCAGCCCTGAGTGGCTGCATGGAGATTATCACATACTGTTCCCACCAGAGCTCTGGGGCTTACTGATTTCCTCTGAATAATTAGTTTCCTAACATATCCTGCCTGAATTTTCACATATGAATCAGTTTCCCACAGAGCAGTATATTCGGGAATGGTCTAATCTTCTGCATCATTGACTATTCTCTGCTTTGCCCATCACCTTGATCTATTAATATTTCTAGTGCTTACCCAAAAGTGGCAAAACAGTAACAATATAATTACTTGGAAAATTAATTAGCTGCTTATTGTTATTAATTATTTATGTGTTCGTAGAGACTAGAAGCTTGGATGAATCGTGGAATAATTTTCCATCATGTTTATATGAAGGCATAGGAAAAAGATGGTGCTGTCGTGAAGAGTTTATAGTTTTGATAATCTAAGTATGCGTTGTACCATAAACCAATTTTTCATTTGCATTCTTCGTTACTGGTCAGTAAGAGGCATTTAAGAGCCATAACACCCCATAGCCGAGACTGAAGTTAACAGGAGCGATGAATGATCTTATATAATTGCATCTTTTGACTTCTGAATTTACGACATAGAAGAAAATCTTCAAAGAAGCATGTCAATAAAAATGACATGGTTTTCTTCCAAAATGTCACCTAAGGTAGTTCCTTACCTTTCAGAACTGTAGACACCTGAACATGCAGCTGGGTAAGACTGCTTGGCTACTGTGCGCAATTTTCGAGCTGCCCTTCTTGGGGAAGTGCGTTATAGCAAATTCATAGGAGAGCAACAAAAATGATGAATGGATGAGGTAGTTATTTATGATTCAAGTGTACAAGAAGATAAATATCTGCATAGTATCTTGATTAAATGGTGTCTAAACAGTGTAAGTGCAGGATGATATATTTCCAAAAGGAGGAGTTGGATGAAAATGAAGAGGTGACATTGCCTTCTGTGTAGCTTTTGTAAAGACAATAAATGTGTCCAGTTCTGGTCTCTGTGTTACAAGGGAAAGGATGAAGAAGTGCAAGGAGTACAGAGACAAACCACTAAAATGATTTGAGGCCAGAAATTTTGCCCTATGTGGAAAACTCTCCATTTTACCAGAAGTGGTCATAGGGTACAAGAACTCTATTCAGCAAGAAGTGTAAAATGACAAAAATGCACAGCTAGATTAAATTCTAGCCAGAAATGAGTTTTTAACTGAGAAATTTAGTAACCATTGAACCAAACTTCCAACGACAGCAATGGCATGATCGTCTCTTCAGCTCAAGCCTAGCTACTTGCCTTGACATTTTATCTTAGTGTTGACTTGGTGAAGGATGAGCTAAATGCACTCACAGAGCCTGGGTGATTCAGAAAGTCCAGATTAACTGATATGAGTCTCACTGTGAAGTAATCACTTTGTGAATGGCACTATCCGTTATGGTCCAAGAGGTGCTGGAGTAGTAGAGTAGATGTTAGGGTTTTGGGCTCCCCCTGCACTTGATGAGGACACAGGCTCTGCCAAAGAGCAGGTTACTCCACCACCTGATAGAACAAGTGGGTGGCATTGCTGCCTGGGGGTCTGTCACTTTACAGTGATTATGGAAGAAGGTGTGAAGGCAGTTCACTTCAAAAGGCTAAGAATAATTTAAAGCTTTGACCAAATAATAATTAAAAAAAAGTAATATTGTCTCTCCAGAATAAGTCATGGATAATTTGTCTTTCAAAATAGTGAAAAAAAAGGTTAACCGAAGAACTGTGGTTTATATGGGTTTTCTTACTCTTGCCCTTCCGATTCTCTCCCCCATCCCACCGGGGAGGGGGAGGGTGAGCGAGCGGCTGCGTGGTGCTTAGTTGCCGAGTGGGGCTAAACCACGACAATATGTAACTATATAAAATACATACTTTGAATTACAAGTTAGAGTGTCATTATTCTGGCATATAAAATCTGATATAGAGATAAAGGAGTTAAAATGTGATTGGTATGATGAAGAGGATGAAGGACATGCCTTTTGAGGGGCGAAGAAAAAGAATAAAAAAGGACGCCTCAGTTTGGAGAGGAGTAAGATAGGTGTATGAGCAGATAAAAGAAGTACTTTACACAGCGGACCCCCCCGGCAGGAGAAGCGGAACACTGCCTGCTTTCTCGATCCAGGCAGCTTAGCCTTGAGATAGGTACAAAGGCACTTCTAGGGAAGCCAAGAGGAATTCATACTTTAATGTGAAAGACTGATGCTTGTATAGTGTTTGTGCACATCAGTTAGTTGTTGAGATGTTTTGGGATGGTATTCTGGATTTGCTAAGGCATCTAGTTTCTTTCAGAGACTCGGAGCCAAGTCCAGTAGAGGAGTCCTTCCACTTCTCCATTCTGGGAGGGTGACCAGAACCTGATGTGTCCTGAATACTCGCCGTTAAGAGAAGCTGTGATGAGTGCAGCAGCAATGAGGACATTACGTGTCAAAGCACCAGTTCCTCTTGGGCTGCAATTTGAAAGAACAGAAACCTCCATCTTTTGTGTAGCTGTTTTCTTATTGAAAAGACAAGCTCTTTGTTCCATCCAGTGTCAGCCATCACTGTGACCCCATCAAAACTCCACTATGCTAATCTATTTCTCGTAAGACAACGCCTACAGAATACGAAGATTATTTACTGAAGCTTTTTCATTGCCTTTCATGAATACCTGCTGGGTTCGACTGAAAAGCACTTTTCCTAAGCCTTCAGGTTTTCTACAATGCTGTAAAAATAATGTGCAAAATTTCACTTAAAATCACCCTGCTGATAAACTTGCCCTTAGTCCCAGCTGTACTCAGTGCTGCAGCCTACTTAATAAATCAGTTCACCCACCAGGACCGTCCCTGCCCCAGTCCTACAGCTCTGCTGCAGCCGTGCGCATCCTGGACTCACATAAAGAAAGGTGGAGATGATGTTTTTCCAGCCTGATCTGGAAAAAACAAGGAAGGAGGTATCAGAACATCCTGTCAGCCTTCACTTTGTCTGCACTTCTGTCAATGTTTGGGTGGCATTTTAAAATCAAGAAAATGTCAGCTTGCTCTTTGTATCTCCCTGTCATATCTGTCGTCGTCAGAGACGTTTAAGTCAGGTCCTGGTTGTTAGGACTCTGGGATTCTCTTCCCATCTCTAGTCCAAAACAGTCTGAAATTTATGACTTCTGGGCACTCTGCAGAAGACACTTTTGATAGATTTTTGCATGTAAGTAGGAGGAATGGAAAAGATTTGGGTAGAAGGTTGTTTGGCAGTGGGCACTTTTGTTTAAGTGCTCCCCAGGATATGTTGTGGGATGAAATTCTGGTCCCTCTGAAGATTATAGCAATTTTGCCATTGAATTCTAAGGAGGATTGGTTTTAAATCGATTTTAAATCAAAATTTAAATAGCTACTTTTTTTTCCTCAACACACTGTTTGAGTAATTCGACTTAATGTTCTTTAGTCTAAGTTCAGCTATCCGAGCAGTGTGTTGATTACACATGGGAGTATTAACTTCATTGCGGGGAGGAATGATGAACAACAAACCTTGTTTAGCTGTAAAGCACTTTAAGCTGCAGGGCAATTTAGAGAAACACACAGTGATAACATTAGTCGTGAGGAAATCTAGTGTGGAAATTAGGAGAAGGTTGCCAACCGTTGATGAGGTAAACTTCAGGAAGGGCTTTCTGGAAGGAGAACAAAGGCAGGACACACAAGCTGGACTTTGAGGTTTTATAGATGGTGTTACATGATGTGGATGCTCATGACAGCGAGGAGCTGGGCTCCACTGCCCGACAGACCCCTGGACAGATATCTGCTTCCTTCAGGAGCAGTTTGGCATTTGGCATGGAGCAGCGTGGTGGAGGTCCCCAAAAGACAGGGTGAAAGTCTCCAAATGGTCTATTCAGGCTGGATGACAAGGACAGTTTCTTCTGGTTTATATCATTTGACTGACCTTGTCCCCTAACTAAACGTTTGTTTTCTCCTTTCCCTAAGCTAATATTTTCCCCTTCTGCAACTGCTGTTCTTGTCTCTAGAGATTTCTCTTCCTGCACAATGTTGGTGACAGTGAAAGGATCTGATCTTCTTGGAGGATATCTCAACATCTTGGAAGGCAATTAATAAATTGTGATTAAATGATAGCTGTAAATTGAGTTAGAAAATACATGTTATTTCAGGCCTGGCTTTTGTTACACGTGCTGGACCATCCTCAGTTAAATGATTTAGACTCAGAGCTGGGTCCCTATTAGTTGAAGTCCAGTTTTTACAAGGCACTAGTCTCTGTTATGGCATAAATTTTCAAAAAAGCTTTTGTGTTACAGTTTATCCTCATTACTACCTACTAAAAAAAAAAAACCACCAAGCAAACTTGGAACAAAATGACAGGAAGGTGTTTATTGTCAGGAGGAACGTAATTCAGCAGAGGCTTTTGAAAAAGATGCTGGCACAAACTTTGGCGATGAGTAGGATGGTCCTGATTGTGAGATTGCTGATGACAAACCCGTGGCAGCTTGAGACCTCATTTAGTGAACAACGCACTCTTAGATGGCAGTGAGCTAGCTCACGGGTCGGAGGATTTAAAATGAGTGTGAAAGCTTTGAAAGAAAACCTTGAATTCTTCTGACTTGGGTTTGTTAGAGTTGTTACAGCTGATTTCCTACACAACGGCCAAATGGCCCTTTTATGCCATCTGCCAAGGCACTGGGAGGTGAAGTAGGAAACCGAAGCTTTGGGTTCCTAAACAAAACTCGCACTTGTCAGGCAACAGCCGGCGTTATTGAACAGGGGCTTGACAGCCATGGGGGAAAGCAGATTGCTTCTCCATTACCCTGCTTCACCCCAAGGTAGCAGGGTACGCCAGCAGCACACCAATCGCATCCTGCTTTACGCAGGTTTGCCTGTCGCGGGGAAACGTAAAGCATTGTCAATCCAAGCCAAATTTCTAATTAACCTTTCTCATTGGATAAACTTGAGTATTAACTGTCTCTTATTAAATTGGGTAACTCACACGCTGGTTATTTCAAGCCCTTTTACGCGGGGCTATGACTCCGTAACCACCTAGACCCATGGAAGGACATGGCTCCCTGGCCAGGAGAGCAGTGCTTGCAGCAGGGAATTGTCCTCTTAGAGACGACATGGTGGAGTTTATATCTGAATGTAGTTGCACTGGGGTGAAGTAAGGTGAGGGCCAGGACATACTGATGCTCACTCTCAGGGGAATAAAAATATAAAATAAATAAAAAACACCCCACTAAGATATAGTGCAGCTCATCCATTGATGGGAGCGTGCCCTGGTTTCACGATAGCTGTTCTGCCGGTAGAGGAGGGGAAGATACTGCTCGGCAATATCTAACCTGTCAAAACCAATGAGGGATATCTTTGTCCCTTTTAATCAGAGATTCCAATACATTTTTCACTTAGGAAACTAATAGACAGATAACACATTTATATGGGTATATTTTATGGCTGGAGAGAAGCACACATTAATTTTTTTTAAAAGCAAAGCAGTACTAAAGTCTACCGAAAAAAAGCACCTGAAGTTCCGCTGAAAAACCTCTCCAGTTCCAATCAGATGAATCTCGCACAGCTGTTCGGCTGGGTGCTCGGGAATTAACTTTGTCTCTGTTCATTACGAATTATTCCGGGCAGCAATGATGTCTCATAATAGATAGACTATGGAGGAGAGCAACTCTTTTTGATAAAATTTTTCCCCCAAAAAAGTCTATGATTAAACAGAGTACAGTGCTCCTACTTGGGCCATACATAGACAGAGAAGTAGGGAGATCCATATGTAGACGGATGAAGGCTGTGACGCTACGTGGTGATGACGGCTCTTCACTGAAGGATCTCAAAGCACTTTGTAGCCGTATGTTATGGAGTCATGTGCACCTTTTTCTTCTTTTCTTTTCTTTTTAGAGCTATGAAATGAGCCTTTATTCACATTTGCACAGAGCTGACCGCTATGGATTTCTGTTTTTTTTTCCCTCCAGGCCCTCTTGCCGAAAGCTCAATAAATAGGACTGCAGGTGCCTTCTGTACAGCTCCGTGCGCCTCTCACTGCGACGCAGCCACGCTTTCAACAGACCGCAGCGTCCGCTCAGGTTCACGCTGTGCAGTTGCACTGCACATGGCTTAAAAAAAAAAGATGTAAAGTGGTGTACCTGATTGGGAATTCTGCCAGGGCATTGCCAGTGTAACCACAAAGCGGCACCGTGTAGATGCTGACGAGCATAAAATAGCTGGGACTGTTCAAGTATCCTAAAATATTGAATGCAGGTTTAGAGACGTGACGAACTGTGGCCTAAAGAATAATTTTTGGAAAGTTGTAGCTGCCCGACAAGCGGTGCTTAGAAGGACATTGCTGTCTCAGCCCGTGCTCGATGGTGACAAGGTAGTGGTAGAGAAGGGATGTTACATATGAGGCTGCTCTGCAGGATTGTTGCAAGAGGAACAGCAGAATGTGTTATTTTGAAATCTCAGCTTGTTAGAACTGAGTTCCTTTTAGGCTCAAATGAGAGGTGATTTATAGGGGAACCCCCCCAATTTTATTGCAAGACATGAATGGGGAGAAAGTAATAAAATCTGTGTGGTAAATGTCACATTTCTTCCAGCCAACACGAACTTTTAGCAAACAGAGGGATTATTGACACAATACGGAGGTTCAGTGATTGATATTCTCTTTCCATCACAGATGCATTTTCTGTCTAAAATTAAATTTTGATTCACCTGCAATTGATTTGATTTTTAAACCAGCTTAGGAAAAAAAACCTTTGACTTTGTAAATAGAAGAGAAAAGAACAAATCACACTCCTGTTGGCTTAGGCTTACCTGCTGCTGCCTTGGAAACCATATAACCACAGCCAAGGTGGTTTTAGCCATTTCTTACTGTCTGTTCCCAAATCTTTATGCTCAGCCTCAGCAGCATGGCCCACCGTAATGAGGGTAAAATCTCCCACTGGCTTCTGTGGGTCTCTGGAGGCCAGTGGGAGGTCAGTGGTTTTGGATGATGCCAGAGAGTGAAGGATGGAGCAACTGTGGGTCCTCGCAGTAAGGAAGGGCAACCTGGACCACTAAGCCAGAGCACAGCCAGCACGTCAAGGCAAGGAATGCTTCCTCTCTGGTGGACACTTATGAAACTGCATCTGGAGTGATGGCTCCAGTTTTGGGCTTCCCGTCAAAAGAAAGGCATTGACGGTTGGGGGGCTGGAGGACATGACCAGAAGAGGCTGAGATGACTGTGTTCACTCAGCTTGGAGGAGAGAAGGCTTGGGGAGATGTTATAGCTATCTGCAACTACCTAATCAGAGGACACTGATGATGGAGCCAAACTCCTCTCAGAGGTGAGTAGTTATAGGGTGAGAGGCAACAGACACAAGCTGGTACATGGTGGATTCTGATTAGATGTTGGGAATAAATGTTTTAACATGAAGGTGGCCAAACATTGGAAGAGATTGGCCAGGAAGACCCTGGAATCTCCACCTTTGGAGGTGTTTAAGGCTGGGTGGGACCCAGCCCTGAGCAGGACTGCATGACCTCCAGGTGCTCCTCCCAGCCCAAAGCACTCTATAATTCTCTTTTAGAAACCCTCACAATGAAAGTCCTCCTCGACTGCGAGATGAAGCGTAGGAAGATGTTTGGAACATCTTTCAGAAAGAAGATGACTTCTATTGACCTCAGGGCTGGAAATTATCCACATTCTTGGATTGAAAAAGAAATAATATCAGCTGAAGAGTGAAGCTGACATTCAGGTATTAAGCACAGCGGTGTATGGAAAGGATCTTTTGGGTTGGAAACACAATGTTTTTACATTTCCCAACACTTTTTGTCTTGAATTTTTGTTTGGAAGGATTGTAGATATATTTTGTTTGATAGATAGATCTGGACTTGGTCTGAAATTTGAACCGGAACCTTGCTGAAAAACAAAAAAAGATGTTTCTTGTGAACAGAAAATTTGGGCTTTCAGTCAGTTAACCCAACGTCTGTCAACTGGTTCAGCATCTTGTGTTGCTGTGATGGGAGAAGACACAGCCCGTGACCCCAAACCATTGCACTCCATGTGAACTGGGCTGCTTGCAGGCAGTGCGGCAGCGGCCCAGAAGTGAATCATTATGCACAACATCTGCTTAACTGTTCGTGCCACCGTTCTCTTTCTAATTCAGAAGCGGTGAACCAGTCCACTGCCTTTTATACTCTGACTAGTCTGACGCTGCAGAACAAGGGCTGCGCCGCCGCTGCTTTCTGCCGCTGCTGACTTCATTGATGTTAAATATAACAAAATAGATTGGCACATAATTCATCATTGCCTTGGCCAGCGTATACCTAACTGGACGCTGCTGTGACTGATGCTCAGGCGTCCATCTGCAAGGAAGCCCGCTAGCAGTGCATCCTTCATTACAGACAAGTTGCTGAGCAACAAACAAAAAGCTTTAAATAATAGTTGCTATATTTAAAACCAGTGTTTTGGAGTTCAATGCAGAACAAAACTTCTGCGTTGTTGTGGGCTCTGGCAGCACCTTAGCTTTCAAAGGCCCTGCCAGATGAAAGAATGGCCTCGTGGCAAATCTCCATTCAAAATGAAAGTCAGGCTAAATCTGATAAAGGACTCGGGCAGCATTTGAGGCATGCTGTATCCCAAACAGTGCTAGAAAGGTTGCTGCCACTCCCTGTAGGTGACCAAACACCAGTGATGCTTTACCTTTTTCTCGTCTGAAGTTTTCTCCCTGTTTATGTGCATTCCCAAAGCTGTGAACATGTTCAGCCTGCACCTACGCACTGGAAAATAACTGGGTTTTATCCTACGTCCCCAGGGGGGTGCAGTATCTTAGGCTTCTCAGATTCTGCATAGGAAGAGCCAAAAGGTTGTAACTCCCACGTAAAAGGATGCAGATCCTCTTGTCATGGAGATTTAGACGACCCTCACAGGAGGTGGGGGAAGACAGACGTTCAAATCCCAATTCACCTTTTTTACAGATAGCTATAAGCCGCTCCTGGGAGGAATTCAGAACATCAGACAAAGGTATCGATACACGTATACGGTGGGTGGGAGCATGCCTTGAGCCCTTCCTCTCACGCTGAAGCAAAGCATCCCATAACAGGAGACCACTCCAGCAAAGGGTGACGAAGGGACTACAGCTAAAACACCTCGAAAAAGGATCCCTGGCATCTGGCCTCTTCCTTCAAGCTTATGTTTGCCAGGAGTCAATCCCTGGAGAAAGGTGTAGACTCACCTCAGCCAAATCTGAGCTGAAAACCAGGCGTATTTCCCCTTGTGATGTCTGCCGGGCTCAGGAGTCTTTAATTCCTTTCTGTGTAAGGGGCTGGCTTTAGGGATGAGATAAAGGCGATGCCCCCCAGAGCAGCCTAGACCTGGTTTGCATTTCTGTTCAGGGGCTCCCAGCTTTCCTCGCATATTGTGCGGGAAGCTTAGTTGCCTACCACAGGATTTGGTTTCTACTCCAGGGGCCAAGCCTTTCAAAGTTATTAAAAAGATCTTTTATTGTTTCTGGCCGTGGCGGTTTTGCAGCTGAAGGTCTGCGGCGATACCAGGTGACGGAACGGTTCTCTGCAGTAAACCTCTCGCTTCCTCTCATACCCCACTGCGCACATGTGCAGTAAACAACTGTGACAACAAGGGCGGTTAGCAGGGAGAACTATCCTTGCAGGGCATTTAATATTGCATGAAAACTCTCACTTCTCTGCTGTATTTTGCAGTAGGGGGTATTATGGGCTGTTACGCCTTCCCTTGTATTACTCTGATTATTAGTTTGGACCATTACACCGAGTTTAAGTTCAAGATTTAGCTGAGAAGTCTTAGTATTATTCAGGCAGATTACTCAATTTCATCTTCTTTGCAAAACAAATGAATGCAGAGCATAAATCCTAGAACTGAGACTAAATTCATATGATTACAGCAGAAACAGCTGAAAAAATAATCCGGTTTCTGGTGTTTGTACTCATGTACGACTTTGGGACAACAGGAGACTTCCTTAAAAAGGAAGGCGACTTTAAGGGGACTTCTTTAAAAAGCTTACTCAATACTAAATTTTAAATATTTAGCCTTGACATTAACTAGAATTCCAATGGCCACGAATCCACATATTCTTCAAGCCAAGGAATCAATGCTCTTTTACACTATCTAAGGAGAGAAGCCAATATGCTTAACGGGAATTAACTCAAGCGTTAAAACAATTTCCCTGCTCATGACCGAGCGTAGTGATGGTGGAGTCGATGAAATTTTTGGTTCTGTGCAGACTTCAGACTCTCTCCCAGATCAGCCGAGCACCATGGCCGGTTGGGCAAGGCCCTGTAAAAAGGACAGTAGCAAGTCTGTAACCTGCGTCTAACTTCGTGTCCTTTCCCGCGGATATGTCTTCCCGGCAGTCCTGGAGAAGGTGGTAGAGGTGGACTCTGCCTTCGCGCAGGAGCAAATGCAAGGGTACGAGGTTTTTATGGGAGCAGGGTTTTATCTGGCACATGTGATGCTTGATCCAAAGCCAGATAAATGCAAAAGAAAGTCACTAAACTTTCAATTACAACCCTGCGAATGCAGTTCTTACGAAGAACTACATTTTTCCTGATTTCGCAACGAAATTAAGTGTATGCGACAGATCTATCAACCCTCTGCCTGTCCAACACCCTGGCTGCACTGACCAGTTTCAACCAAACGAGCCAGGAGGATTGACGTTTCAGAGACAAGAAGTTTTGTGAAAACTCATGGTTTAGTAGAAAAGAGTTAGGGCATCTGCTTAGGGAAAAAACGAGAAGTTCTCTGCCCTCTGGTCTGCAAAGCCACGGGGGCATCGCACAGGTAGGGCTCAGCGCCAGCCCACGGGGGCTGCTCCTTCCCCCCAGGGCTGAGGGTACCTGGGAGGCAGCAGGAGCCACCGCAGGAGCCATCAGCTCGTTTATTTTCCAGCTGGGTGAGGAAAAAGGTACTGACTCAGAACCAGTGCCGCACCTCTGTAAATGCCGCAGCTAAGTGCCGCTGCCTGCTAGTCTATTCTGAAATTTAAAAGAAAACCATCTTTGTGGAGCTTGTAGTGAGTTTAAGCATAAAATAGTAAAGAAGCAAATGACGAATCAGTGGCATTTCTTGCCGAAGGTGTAAAGATGATGAGCTAAAAAATTTTACTGAACTAACTAGAACTTATCCAGTATAATTACCAGATTAAGGTCACAATCGATTCAATAACTTAAGGAATTTACAACAAAATCAGGTTACCAATGAATCAGGGAATCACACTCTTAAAGACACAAGTCAAATGATGGGATTACTGCAGGAAATTTGTGATTCGCGCCTGCAACTGCTGACTGTGGCAAAGTCAGACATGAATAGTTTTACGCAGCGACCTCGTAATCTATATATAGACTCTTCTGGAATCCTGTAGTTAGCGGGTATAGGGTTGGCTTCCTTCCCAGGTGAAGCAGTGCTTTCAGGAGATCCGCGTTTGATTTCTGACCCTATCGCTGGTTTGCCAAGTGTTATCGGCCAAGTAATTCCACCTCTCTGACCCGCATTTTGTCATATGAAGACTGGAATAACAATAATAACAATACTGATCTCTGTTATTAAGCGTTTGGATCCCAGCAATAAAAAAACATTATAAAAAGATCTGTCATTACCCCATAAATTATGCATACTACCTTCATTAACAGAAAAATACCGTTGGCTAAGATGCACTAAAATTGACACATACGGGTGTGGAAGCACCCATGGTCCCTACGATCAGTCCCGTACATTTGGTGCTAATAATTCCAGAAAGGGAGCTGCAGTTTGATACTGCGAGACGTAGGTTTTGCTGCAGGATGGTCCTTTTCGGCAAGTTGTGCGTTAGAAGTTTTGAGTTATGAGTTTCATGGAAGAAACGAGCAGGTACGAATTTAGTAAAGGTTAAACCAAAAGAATTTCTCAAAAACCACTTCCACGTACATGAGGTGCTTTTGAAATAGTTTTTGCTATCCTACCTTTATACCTGGTGTTCTGTCCTTGGCAAATTTTCCAACACTTGCTGAAAGCTCAGTATCGTTCTTTCGGAAACTGTCTGCCTCCGTTTGATTTAAATAGAGCCGCAGCTCATTGTTCATCGCTGCTGCAAACTCACTTGTTAAAGTTCACCAGATAGCTGCCATTTGTCAGGAGCTTTGCTCTTCATCATGATCCTGAATGTGCCCATTAGGCTTAAAAAACTTAAATGACCTAAATTACAGGACCAAGGGCCAGGAAATTATTAAGTAAGCTGTTCTGTTGATTAATGGGAAACAAAAGGATATTTGTCACAATCAGATAGGTCAGCTGATGGGCAGAAAAGATATGGGCATGGTTCAGCAAGCTGTGTTATCAAAGATTTGATATATCCTTCATCACGGTTAATTGGGGGGTCTGCAGGTAAATCAGAGATGTCCTTTGTGAGATGGTTACTACATCGAAACTAAGCAAAGCAGTTTTAGCATTTTTTAACATAGTTTCTGCGTACAACAGTGATCGCAAGAGATGCTTAAAGCTACTACAGTAGGTTTAAATTCCTGAAGTGTTTCCAGAGAAGCAGGCGTGGACTGTCGAGCTGAGAGAAATGGTCTAAGCTAAAGCAACTCGAGGCAGGTTTGTAATTTCCCTGCATCTGCACTTTTCTCTCTCAAAACCAATGTCAACCAATATGACGTGCTTATCTTCACCTTTCTAACAGCTACGTATATTCTACCAGCTGTGCATGTTTGCTTCTGATTTATTTAACGCAACGTCTAGTTTTGAAAACATTGTCAATGTTTGTTGCAGAGAATGATGCTTTTATTTTTCATACTCAGTGTGCTTCTGTGGATTTTCCACATCTGCAGAGAAACAGTGGAAAACAGGTGAAGGCGAGAGGAGCAAAGATAGAGCATCATCTTTTGAGCTCCGGCTTTCCCATTTTTCTATTTTTTTCCACCAAAGTGCAGAAACTGGGGGTGGAATTTTCAAATCCGTTAACTGTAGCCCTGCTTCTGCCAGTGAAATGACATCCTTTGAAGGCAGTAAACACAAACTGCCAAACATAGCCAGTTACAAGAAGAATTAAATTGTTCATTAAGACTTTAATCTAGGGTTTTCACAACAGCATACACTTTCAGTGGCGTAACTCGGGCTGCACCCTTGGTTGGAGGAAAGCTGTTGTAGGTTAATGCTGAGCGAGGCACTCTCTATATTACCACCTCCCGAAGGAAAAGGAAATTAGAATCTCTGCAAATTCTGCTAAGCTGGAAGCCAAGACAGTAGGGGAAAATGATGAAAAAGTTCACAGTTTAGGCAGCAAAATCTAATTAACTGAAAGCCTCATCTCTAAAGTACTCATGCGGCTTCAAGATGATTCAAGGGCACTACTGCTGCTGAGTGTCAATGGGAATACTTGTGACAAAAAAAATAGATCCAAGAGGTGGTAGTGCCAAGTGTCTCTCCCAAGGAAGAGGATTTAGGCTGGTGTTCTGCTAAGGAAATATGTATGCCAGGAGTTCTCTATAGGGTAAAAAGGATGAGCTTGTGGGAAAGCCTCCAGTAAGGAAATTTCCAGTTCTGAAGAGGAATACGTACCTATCATAACTTTGACCAGAGCAATCAAGCAGATGTTTGCTTCTTGAATGCTCTTGAATGAAATGGTGATTTGGCCCTTTAGATTTTATTTTTCGGAGGGGCTGCTGCAGTACCTCAGGCTTTGAGATAACTTGAGAGGAAAACACAACAACTTTATAGATAAAGGAGAAGAAGGTTCTATATTTTAGATAGCAAAGCTCAATCTCCTTCACTTGGAAATTATATACAATCAGAGATCCAACATCACCCTACAGTACCCAAGGCTCTGCCTTTCCAACCTACAGCAATGCTGTGAAAGGTCTTGGCGATACGAAGGTGTACTAAACCTCTACACAGACCAGAATCCTACCAGCCTTGGGAAGCAGCAGAAAACCCCATTTCTTTCTAATCTCAGCCTTCCCCTGACTAAAGAATGGGGGAACCACGTCAGAGGAGGCAGAATTCTGCAGGAAGAGGAGGCTCCTTGCCATCGTAAGGAAAACGAGCCCAGATTTTGAACATACTGTAGAGAGGGCATTGCAGAGCCTGTAAGAGTTGGCCACCACCCAGCAAGAGTTTCATTTTGACCTAAGGACATGGAGTTGGAGGAAAAATTGGGAAATAGGGGCTCTGTTAGGCATTTAGGGTTCTTGTCGTACTCCCATTGCCCCTCTTTTAGCATGAGATTCTGCTAATAAAGCCGTTGGAAAAGCTCATGGTTGGGAACAAATCTTGGATAAATCCTGGTGTCTTGCAGTATCTAAGATTATAGAACATATTCTCGGTATAGAATACCTTATCCAGGAGCGTAATCCCCATCAAACAGCAAATAACTAGCCAAGCTGAGACATCACATTGTGAATAAAATTACTAACCCCATATGGCTGATCTATTCCCTCGTTTTTGTCCTTGCGCAGGAAGACTTGGTCTAGGCATTAAGAAGCAAAGCACTCTGTCATGCTATTCATCTTTGCTGGGTGTATTTCTTTTATTGATCTGCGTAGTAGTTCTACATCTACCTTGGCCTAACAGGCCACAGAAGACACTTCTGAAAAAGCAGGTATATAAAGATTTATTTCTTGTTGAAAATGCTGGTTATTTTTAATGTTATACTGTAATTTACTTCTTTTATCATGCTGAACTCTTCAAATTTCACATGAAATGAGCAATCAAGCTGTTGTGACTAAGGAGAAGAAAATTAATATTCCTAGAAGATTGTCCACACAAAAGCACATCTGATTGCTACCTGGTCACTCCTTACCCACTCTCTGCTTGGTACTGGGAAACATAAAATAATAAGGATGTGCTGTTTTTTAATTTGTACCTGTAACGCTCAGACTCTATACCTTGATATTATAGGCTTTTCCATGATTGAATTTTTCATCAATAAGAACGGAAGCCAAGGACAGTGTTGAGGTGGCCGTACCAAGGGCCGTTTTGAGATTCATTAAGTAGTTGCCTGTAAAATAACCTGCAAATCTTTTGAATCAAAGGTGGGTTTTTTGAATCAAAGCTTTATTGCTAGATATCTGCTGGGACGGGGACGGTTTGCTGAGACTGCTATTTGAGCAAATCTTCTGGGAGTCATTCTGAAATGGCCCATTTAGTTCTCAAATATCCAGCACAATCTAGACCAGCGCATGAGAGTATCTGGGGAATTGCTGACTCTGCTTTTCAGAGATTAGGTCTGCTCGTATATTCAGCTCCTCAGCACCAAGCCACGGTCATCTTGTGGCGCTGGTGCTAAAAGGTGATTCCGTGCAGCAGCACAAGCACCGTTAAACAGAGCAATTTCTTTAAGGGCAGTGGTGGTGGTGCTCAACATGCTGAAGAACTGCAGCCTGAAAGTGTGATTTACTGAAGATGGAGTAATATGAGATTTTTGTCTCAAAAACAAGCACACACACAATCCTTTCACTTGAGCTGCTGTTTGCCCCACCTCCTGGTGAGAAAGTATCACCAAAAGGTAATAATTCCCTGGAAAGAAGGCAGATAGATAGAGAAATAAAATCCATACTGTTGTATCTGCATGTACTAATGCTGCAGCTTTGATCAGATGAGCAGCAGAATTGAAAAATGATTCATAAATGATATGGTTTTTAGGTTACCCTTTGCAAATATAGCAAGCTCTTCTGAACTGAAGAGGTGGGTGTACTTACATAGCTGGGTCTTCCCTATGGAAATGATGATACAGGAAAAGCTTATCATGTAATTAGGGAAAAACAAATCAGAATTTAGATCCTCTAAGTAAGTAAAGTTCACTGCTGCAGTTAAAAAAAGGGCATAGGAACCTAAGTGCTTCTCATCAGTGAGAAGTGCTCGAGAAAAATATGTGAAGAGGTGGTAAAGAGATTGTGTTGGTTTGGAATGGAATAAGCAGATAAGTGTCACAAGTAAGAATGATCTCTAGGCATCAGCTTCTGGGTCTTTCAAACGCCACAGGAAGGTGCATTTAATGCATTTAAGCATTACAACTCACTGAACAAAATTCTGGTCTTTGTTAGGAAGGTGGTACAGCATCAAACAGCAGGTAAATTGTCACATAAAATTAAAATTTAATGTCTTTATTTGGTTTTTTGTTGTTGTTCAAAGGGCTGCAACCATTACTGGCCGTGCCTATATGCTTCCTTACTGGTGGCATCAATTCCTTGCTGCTCTGAAGTTAAATAGGTGTTGGTTAATGAGTTATCGATCATTTGATTGAAAGTGAGGGGTTGAATAGACTGCTATCATGGAAGGATAACCCTCTAACTGCCAAATTCACATAGTCATCACTCATGGATTACCAAAGTTAGACATTAAAAAAATCCTGCTAGGTCATCTAATCTGCCTGCCAATATTGCCTGTAAGTGGGGCTGGTCAAGAGAAAGGATAAAACCACTGTTCGCTAAATTGAAATGTTCCATATGGATACACCTATTTGGAGAAAAAAAAAAAAAAGAAATTAGTTTTGAAAATATGCAAAACTGAAATAGTTTTATTAGACTTTCTCATTCTGTTTTTCGTTCTGACTTCTGTTACTAAACTGACCTTGTAAAAATGAATGTGTTGATTTTGCAGAGGAATCTAATTTTCATTCTTTGTTTGCAGTGCCCTGTATCCTGATATTTTGCAATTCGCATTATGACAATCTTATTTCAATTTTGGAAAAAAATCAAATGTAGAAATACAGGCCGTATCTGTGGAAACAGAAGTACTATTTTCTAGTCAGGTCCATTTAAAACCACTTCGACTAATCTCTTTTTAAATGCCCTTTAGGTGTGCAAGACTAGGTTTTTAACCATATGAAAATTTCTCTCCAGCCTTGAGCAAGAAGCTCATGTCTGTAAGAAGCTACCAGTTCAGACATTTCCTACTGAATAGCTGATGTGATTTTCTATTCATTTTGCTGTTTAGTATGTAGCTCCTAAGCTGATCTGTAATTCATATAGAAAGCCTGAGTACCTAGCTCTAGGTTTTTGATTCTTTCCTGTGTCTAGCTGGCTAAAAACTGGGTGAAAAATGCAGTGTTGCAAATCTAGAATCTTCTGTAGACCGAGATGTAAGCTCTGTGTCCTACATACAGCTGGCCAGTTACTAAGCTTTGGGATGGGGGGGTATTTTTAAAACTTCCATTTCCTAGAATCTTGTCTGCACTGTGGAAACGGTGGAAACCAGGCAGGGCTGAGAATGGGTCTTACTGTTTCCTTCAAGACTCTGGACTTTTTGGGATGGCTTAGGTTTGGACTGATTGGGAAGGGAGGCGGGTGGAGAACCACAAGAGTAGGGTATGTCCAGGTATGAACTAGCCATCTAGACTCCTCTTTCAGCGAAGAGAAATAAGCATTTCTAGTATAGCATTTCTATTGCTGTTGCAGAACACCAGAAAAAACAATGCAGATAACAACGTTTTCACGGTAGCCGATTAAAACTAAGTCAGTTATATTCAGGAGGGCTGAATATAAACAGCATAATTCATTAAAGCCACTGTGCTTTGGTTGAAATGCATAGTGGAAAAAACACACCAATAAATCCTCAATATTGTATTAGTATTGGATAATCGGTAAGGGAGGGTGCAGGAAGGAAAATAAATCAAAATAGTTGCAGCTCGATGGAGGATATGTTGCATTTCACTCTGTGAAGCTAAATGGAGAGCGTGGTGGGGAAAGCAGCAGTAGTGGAGGGATGCATCTGGGCTTTGAGACCTGCAGATGGGGTTGTCTTGTCCAATTATTCTCCAGCCCAAAGCAGATTGCTATCCCACAACACAGTTAGCAGTCCTTGTGCCAGCACCAAAGGAACCTACACTTCACTTGATTTTCTTGCGCTTTGTTGTTTTCCCTGACTGGAAACAACCTGACTTTTGATTTATGGTATTACTCCAGAGGGCTCTTTATGCCCACTCACCCTATTAGACACAGCCCCTTTTGTTTGCTGTTCTTCTGACAGCAGCTCAGACATGATCCCTCTTAAAAAATTTCCCCAGCGGTTGCAACTATCAGTCTTGAAAAATGATCTGGAGAGAAAGTCCTTCCATTCTGGATCAGCGCCCAGAGAAGCACATCAGTGCAGCGAGGTTCTGGAAGAGGGATTTGGGAGGAGCAGCAGACACAGGGAGCCCTCCACCCCAACCCTCCCATGAGATGGACATCAACGCTGTATGATCAATGCATTATAATCGATGCGTAGCGTTGTAGTTGCCTATGACAACTGGATCCGGCCTCAGTGATGCAGAAAGCCTCTTCCCCTGTTTTGTTATGCTAACTGCAGCGGTCTCTGCAAACCCAGGTCACCTGCGGTGTGTCTCCATGTATTTGATTTGTTTCCTTTCCTCAGCAAATGCCTCTTCATAGTGGCTAGTCCAGGAACCTGTGGTGCAGGTAAAAATTCATAGTATTCCCTGATTGAGCTGAAGAGGCGGGAGATTGCTGTTATAGATCGTGCAAGCTTTGTAACATCATGGAACTTCAACAACAGCAAAGGGACTCAATTTTTTTCCTCGACAAAGAAAACGTATTCTATCCGTTCCCTTCTGCAAGAAATTATGTATATACCATTTCATAGAATCATAGAATGGTTTATTTTGGAAAAGACCTTTAAGATCATCGAGTCCAACCGTTAACCCAGCACTGGCAGGTCCACTACTAAACCATGTCCCTAAGCACCACATCTGCCCGGCTTTTAAATACCTCCAGGGATGGGGACTCCACCACTTCCCTGGGCAGCCTGTTCCAGTGCTTGACAACCCTCTCTGTGAAGAAGTTTTTCCTAATATCCAATCTAAACCTCCCCTGGCCCAACTTGAGGCCATTGCCTCTCGTCCTATCGCTTGTTCCTTGGGAGAGGAGACCGACCCCCACCTCACCACAACGTCCTCTCAGGCAGTTGTAGAGGGCGATGAGGTCTCCCCTCAGCCTCCTCTTCTCCAGGCTGAACAACCCCAGGTCCCTCAGCCGCTCCTCATAAGACTTGTGCTCCAGACCCTTCCCCAGCTTCGTTGCCCTCCTTTGCACACACAATTTCAGCCAATACACAATTTACATGAATCTGCTTTGCCTAATTCATGCATGTAAAATGCAGGCTCTGTTTAGGAGTGGAGCAGGGTTTAAAAACCTTTGAGGAAGAAGAAGCCCAGTGTGTTAGTTGAGCGGCTTGGAACAAAATATGAGCTGCTCTAGGCTGATGAAAATGTTGTTTTTAAGCTTTTTAAAAGGATTTATCTGCAATGTCCAATTAAAGTATACAGTCATAAAATGGCAGTTTAAGGGAACTGATGCCTAATTCTTATGCACATTTAATTTTCATTTTGTTTGAACGGGCGACTGATAGAAAACAGTTCTGTGAACTTGTTTCAAACCAGAATTACCTCTAGGTATTTTTTTAATCAAGCATTGAAATATAAGCTCCTCACATAATGGCTATGTGCACAGATTTTTAAGAGGGATGGAGACTTCGGGAAAGGAGAAAGAATGGTCTCAAATTAGCCTACTGAACGACTGAGTCAAAAAATAAAAAATAAATAAGTTAAAAATCAGTTCATTTGAGCTTGCCTGCAGGCAGCTTTCTCCGGGGTGTGTTATTCCCAGAGCCAATTCAGAAAGAAACATGAGCTGCTCTTGAACATTTTCTCTGATATAGGCTATGAGATAAACATGTATTTGCCCGGGACTATCAGCATGCATTTTCTTTTTTTTCCCTTAGAACAATCTTTTTCCTCTAGCAAGACTACAAAACCCCTTTTCCTCACAAAGCAGCCCCTTGCTATCTGTGAATTAGTCCCAGATGATTATGAAGCATCGCTGAGCTCCAGCAGTACCTGACTTGGACCAGGGAGACAGTGCATCGAGCAAGTACTCACCTGGGGCAGGACTGACAAGTGGAGAAGAGATACAAGAAACATAAATAACTAAAATAATTCTCAGCCAACATAAATTATTCTCAGTCAATACAGACGATGCCAGCAGACTATATTGAACAACAGCTTTGGTTTGACCCATCTAACTTCCACTGCAGTCAATGAAGAGACCTTCATGGGGTACTTAGTCACTGTTGGTTCTGACTCATGGCCAGAGTGAAAAATATCTCTCTTTCTCTCAGTTAACTGAACAGGTAACGTAGAACAATTAGGTTTCTAGCTCTGTTAAATGCCTATTTAGCTGGCGAGAGGAAATAAATCTAGATTTAGGTTTAACTGTGATATGTAGTTGAAGAATTATTTTCATGCTAAGTTATGAAGCCGTATCTCAACTGTCATTCAGAATAAGATGTTTTTTGCTAGGGACAAGAGCATAAATAAAACAATTTGTGTTCTGCGCTTGGGATACCCTGGTTAAACAAAAGGAAGGTGTTTTGTCTATTAAATCAGGTTAGGAAAGATCAAAAAGCTTCTTTCTAGCTTGTTTATTAAGCCAAGTGGGAAATAATAATCTTTGAGCATTCAGTTTTGAGTCAGAGCTTGGAAGTGCACTTACTGTTATTTGTATTGTTTTTATCAGGTTAACAACCTGATTATATTTGCCTAGCTGAAGCTTTGAGTATTATTAATATTGAAGCCTACGAAACCTTGTTGTGCCAAGGTTATCTCAGAATGGCTGACAAACATTTCATCAAGAAAGAACATTTCTTTGTGCTGTACACATTTCATTTTCAAGAAGGGTAATTGTTTATATCTATTATAGGTGGGTTAATTTGTATATCTGAGGCTAGATTTAATATAAGCATGACAAGTAAGAGTCTGCAGTAGCTGTTGGAAATCAATGCCACTAGGCTAGATGTACATCGACGCAATTTAGCTCAAAATCTGTGTCTAAGTCCAGACTGTTCTTTCATTGCCCCCAAGTCAGTCTGGTATGCATGTTGTACAACGCACTGTTTGCCCAGTAAAGCCTAGCTCTGGCTTTGCGTACGCAGATATTGTGCAGAGATTCAGCTAAGGCAAGTCGTGGTGTCTGGTTTGTGCTGCTCACAAGCCAACTGGAGAGCCCAGCCTTTCCGCTTGCCGTGTTTTGGCAGGCTGAGGAGTAGTCCCGAAGCGCAGGAGCTGGGCTCTCTCCAGGTGGAACCAAGGTTCTGGAGCACAGCTCGTGTTCTCCCACTGCAAGTGGCAACCAGCCCACGTGACTGGACCAGAGCCAGGCTGAACCAAAACCCCTTGGAAGTGCATCAGGGCATTAGGTCCTCAGCACCGGCCGTTGTGCTCTGCACATCTTCTCCAGTTGTGTTGTTGGTTCTCCGACTGGACAACACAACCGGCCAGTATAGACACAGCCACAGATGAGTTCTAAGAGTTTGACAAGAAAGATTGCCCATGGTAAAGTGAGATCTTGGGAGACTTGCTTGTCTGGCCATCAATTGCCTAAGAAAGATGTTCTGGTCCAAATTTAAGACGCGCTACAAGTGTGTTGTGGTTTGACTGTATCTTATCCTTGTGCGTTTAACACAACTAAAAATTTCTGGAAGAAGAGACTACTATCCAGAGTAATATACCTTAAAGTAGGCTACAAAGTCTCTTAATTTTCTCCTTTTTTCTTCCCATTTTACCCCTTTTCTATTTCTGTCTCTCTCGTTAAAAATTTATGATGGTCAAAAGCTGCAGTAACAAAAGCCATATAGATAAATACATTGCTATGAGGTTCTCTAAGCTAATTGAATTTAAATCTAAGTGAAATATTTTAAATGGAATTCAAGCATGATTTTTGTGATTCTTCAGTACGGAAAGAGTACTCTGATTTATCTAAGCCTACTCATCCAAGTGCAATCGTGGACCCAAACACGAAAAAATCCAAGCACTTTTTAAAGGTGGATTAGGAAAATGACATTCACCTTGCTGAAGGCCTGGGTTTGGCTAGTAAATAGCTCTATTGAATATTTGAAACTTTGGTAAAAAATGTCATCATTACATAAGAAGATCATCTTTCCATACCGTTAACTTTTTCTGTCCTTTTTTCCTAAAAGAGGGACAAAAATATCATGCATTAGCTGGTTCAGAGCACAAAACATTTTATAACAGCATACATAAAACCCCATGAACTGTACATGTTGCTATCCCAGGAAATAAAACAAACTTTATAGCCAGAGAAAAAATAATGTCATTTCCAGGCAGGTAAGCAGTTGGAAAAAGCATTGAGGAACTTTGTCTTCGCAGTCAGAAAGCAAATTCCACTATTTAATAGAGGACTCGCCGCTTGGAATATTGGGTGGCACGTTGTGACCAAGTCCTGGAGGGTGCTAGTGATACATGCGCCAGGTTGAATCAGGACTGGAAGTCTTCATGGGGGGATGTTTCATGGTGAGAGCAGGAGCCAGAACCAGGGATCCCAGAACAGGAGCTCTGCCCTGATCTGCATTACCTTGAATAAATCGTTTAACTTTGCTGTGCCTCTGTGCCATCTGTAAAAAAGCAGCATGATGATAATACTGGGTATTTTACTAAAGTGTTAACTATGCAGGAGAGTACAATTAAGGACAGGAGTGCTCTGCTCAAGGTTATTGAGCAGGTTATTACTATTACACCGTCTCGAGAGCACGTTAGAAGAGGACGCGTCTCCGCTGCTATAACATGGTAGAGCCAGGACTACAGCTGTAGCCTCTGAGGCTGAGCTTACACTGAGCTTTTCCTCGTTACAAGAAAGCTTCTTTACTCTATTTGTAAAGCCTACCTCGAGCTGAGGCAGCAATCATGGCAAAACTGTCCTTGGTACCAATATCATAGCCCTCTCCGGCCAAAATAGCAAATGGCTGCAATGTAAGCGTAAGCAGACGTAAAGCTGCGCCTTGCACCAGAAAGGCAACACCTGCGGTTCCAGTTCTCTCAAGCATAGGCATTTTAGATAAAAGTGCACAGAAATAAAATATCAATCTCTAAGTCTTTTACCCGAATTCCTCTCAGGCTCTAGCAGACACGCGGCAGAGCCCAGGCGAGACCATTCTGCCTCCCTTCCTTATAAGAATGGCAGGTGATACAGTGCTAAAAGCCTTTCTAAGTGTTTTTGTAGTCATCTCCTGCTCCTTCCTTATCTCCAAGGCCACGACCCTGTCATGGAAGGAAATTAGATTTGTTTGACATGATTTGTTCCTAAAAAAACCCCCAGTGATGGCTCTCTCTTTGTTTTTCTCCTAAGTGTTTGGCAAAAAGCTATAACCCTGATCGTGCCCACAGCATCTTATCAAACAGCTGGGGTTTCTGAGGTCAGAAAGCATCAAAAAGCCCTGGACAGCCCAGAGGATTCTTGACCCAGCACATGTGATTAATGCCCTGCTTTTCCCAGCTGATGCAGAGAGTCACGAGCAGCTGCTGTCATTCGCGACCAGAAAATGCAGTGGCTTATTTAACAAAATAAACTTTTCTTTCCCTTTTATTCAAACAGCAGCATGGCCAGTACTGAAGGAATTAATCTTGGGACGGCGGCTCTTCCCTGTGGTTGCTCCAGAGCCACACCTGCCATTCCGGTGCAAAACCTGTGCAGAATCTGTCAAAAGATTAAATACAAATTCATCTCGCTGAACCTAATGTCTAGTACTTGGCACATTCGGGAATCCACCTGGAATTCAGACTTGAACAGCTCTAGTGGCAATGATGGATGATTTCCTCTTGTTAGTAAACATTTTCATTATTTTGGACCTCCCTGCAGACCTTTGCATTGTCAGCCATGAGCTATTACCTCCCACTTGAGCGTGTGCCAGGAAAGCTGTAGGAATAGCTGTTGTTCCTCCACAAGGGACACCCTCAAAGAACAGGGATAGAAAAATACATCTTCAGCATCAAGTCCCTCACTTTCTCTCTGGTCCTGCTCAACATCTATCTGCATGAAGATAGCTTGGAGCAAAAGAGCCAATTAAGAGAGGAGGCGAACACTCGGAAAGTATGGTGTTCTGATGTTGTATAGCTTGGGTGAAGGTACAAACTGACAGTTGGTCAAGAACCGTCCTTTTTTTTCTGTCCGATTACAAGCTCTCACCTAAAAATCTGAAATTACTTCTGTCCTCTTCATTTGCCAAGGAAATGTCACCTCATCTCTTACATGCCTTTTCCACCATCTCTTACATACCTTTTCACCTCTTTCCTGAACTTCAGCAATGGGATGTTCAAGCTATCAGTTGTTCAGAAACTGATTAATAAGGAAGTGCTTCCATGCAAGACACTGATAAATAAAATATGTCAGCCCGCCCTCCACTGGGTACTTCAGTGCGCATCTGGGGTGTACTGAATCAAGTGCAAGATCTCGGTTTTTATCTTCAAATTTCATAACGGCCTGGGGCCAAGGTACTAAAATATCTGCTGAAGCTCCTGGGTGAAGGCTGAGAATGATTAGCTGGTTTCTCAGATCAGTACAACTTTCTGCAAAAGGTCCTTTTGTGCTTTTTTTTTACCTTCTGTAAAGGTCCTCTCTACAGAAGACCTTCCTTTCTGAGGCTGATGCAATTTCAGGGATGGTATTCAGCAGGAACGAATGACCACTGCAAACCTCACTGTTTTGTGCTTACAAAGTGTCCTTCTTTGACCTGCCTGCCATAATACCAACGCCAGCCAGCACCTACTGTTTAAAAACAAGTCTCACCAGCGCTTCATATTCCATTACATAAAGTTTCTTACCCTTTATTCCCTCTTGAAGAGAAGAGAAGGCAATGACACAAGCATCATCAGCAAGAGATAATCAGGTACTCCCACGAGGAGGAAGATGTATAATTGCTATTTCCTTGAAAGAAAATTCATTTTAAAATGCATTGAAAATTGGCCTCAGCTTTTGACTGCAGCTGGCTTTTACATCACTCAGCTGCCTCTTTGCGAAACCGTCTTCTCATCTCCCAAATGTCAGATACTGCAGCAGATGGTGAGACCAAAAGTTGGACCATGGAATTGCTGATGAAACCTTTTACTGCTTATTTCCACAAATGGGTCTTCAATGAGCCCCACAGGAGATAAGGACATTGCCAGGCCATGAAACTTCAAGGGATTCTTATTCATAATGACCCTCACTTAGGCAGTGCGTGCTAGGGAGGATCCACAATGGAAGGGAAATATATTGTACAACAGAAGTTCCACAAGGTTCAAGAAAAATAAAATATTTGACAATATAATAAATTGCTGCAGTTTAGTTACCATGGTATACTGGCGTCGTTATCGAGTCATTATAATTTGACTGCAGTAGCTCTTGCCTTATCAAAACGTTTCAGTGAATCAGGTGTTCTGGCTGCTTCTGATACCAGATAAGAACCCTGGCCTCTTGGTCAATACATTCGTTCCAGCTAATCATTTCCAAGTCGCCAAAGGGATAAATATTTAAAACAATCATGCATTCAAAACATCACAGTTTAAGGCTTAAAACCACATCATCAGGTTTCCAGCATCACAAATTTAAAGTTTCTGAGCAAATATTACAGAGCCAAGCTGAGAAGCAAGACGAAGCCTCTACATTTGTTCCAGATTGCCTCTGATCTGTTATGGGAATGGAAAAGAGAGGGGAGATTCAGGGATCCACATCCAGTAACAGATTTGGCCTCCGAAGCACGGTGCCAAATTCTGTGAAGAACACAAAACGTAACGCTGATCAGTCAGATCCCTCCACAGGGGACCCTGTAGGGCTCAACTGCTCAAGACAGAGGTCCTTCAAGGTTGGGCATAGCTCTGTTTTGGGTGGGGAATGCTGGATTGAATTTGCTGCTAGCTGTATGAACCTGTGTTGAGCCAAATGATGCTGTGAGTTCCCAGCTGTTCTGTGAGGTCGAGATCTGGGGAGGGATGAGAAGTCCATAGCAGCCTTGTATGATGTGTTTACAATGAAGAAGGAAACCAAGAGTCCTGAAGTTGCCCAGGGTGCTGAGCAATGAAGAAATGCATCTGTGTTTCTGGGTGTTTTGGCACCGGGAAGTTTTGCAGCAACCTGCCTGCAGCATCTGGCTTCCAGAGGTCACCCAGCACCACCCCTCTGGGCATGGCGTGGTGGGCGTACATCTCTGCTGCCTCTGACCGCACGCCAGGGACTCTGCACTGCAGCAGTTTCACAAGGGGCATGGAGGGGCAGTGTGGGGCTGAAGTGAATTAGCGATACAGGGGTAGCTGCGGATGGCAGGTTCTTACACGCCAGAGCCCTTTACAGGTCAGTCTCACAACTTCAGCAGCAACTTTTTTAAGTGCTATTGCTGTCTTCCAGATAGGTAAGATGAGGCATAGACAGGGAGAGTAAGGATAAGTGGCTTGCCCAAGGTCACAGATGAAGTGATTGACAGAGCTGAAAATAGTACCCAGGAGTCCTAATTACCAGCTCTCTGTTCCAACCACTAAATAGCAATCAAGAATGATTACGCAGCAAAGGCTCTTGCGCATGGGAACTGTCTTACCAGAGGGTTAATTCCACCGGAGCGTCTTCCTGTGAGCTGACGCATGGTGGTGCAATGAGAACATTAGCCTTTCACCCTTGGGGATGTTGTTTGATGAGGTGCTAGGCTGGAAAACAAAAGCAAGAAGCAGAGAGGAAGCAGCCAGCAGCTTAATTGGCACCTCGAGAGGGAAGAGTCAGGCGTAGCGGGACTGCTCTAGGTGAGCACAGCCTGGTAGGGCTGTGGGAAGAGGTTCATGGGCTGTCTGCTCCCCAGCACTGCGTAGGGTCTTCTCTACCTTGAGGGATGGTACCCTTTACAAAACTTTTAGTTCTGGAAGCTTCGTTCAAGCATATTTTTAGCAAAAGGCCTCGTGGGCAGGTTATTCCATTGCAGTCAGACCCTCTCTGACGCAAGCGTCAAAATAAGGATGCAGCATGACATCTGGCTCTGCTCCGATCCTGTACGACAATTGCTTTGCTCTCATTTTCCTGCATACAAACAGTTGAGCGATTTCCTCTGCACATCGCTCGAACGTCCGCATTTGAATGTCAGGTCTGTGTGCAGGCTCTCAGCTCTGCCTCCCCTCTTTCTGATATTTCTTGCAACAGCCATTAAAAAATTGTATGAGCTGATTCCCAATTCTCATTTTTGGACAGGATTTCTAGCATTAGAAGTTAATTCTTATGCTATAATTCCAACTCTCAATTCAACAGATAGTATTAGTTAGTGAATTTATGGCTTTCGAGCTATACGAGTAATACAATCAATACTCATGAAGTAATGGGTTGGGTAACCATGCCAACACAACTTTCATGCAAGACTGGAGGGCAGGTTAGTTTTTAAAACATTGAAAGGAAAGGTAATTAAGTCTGATCTTGACAAGACATACAGACAAATGAGACAGCACTGCAAGTCATGTGGAAATCTTTTCAATGAAGAAATATTGCCAATGCTGCAAATAAAATTAATTCAGTGGATAATGTAAAAAATGTTCCCTTGCTCAAGCAGCCATCAGGAAAGTTTTCTTCCCCATCTTGCATATTTGGGTGAACATTGATCTTCCTTGTGTTGCATGGACATCTACATTTTCTAAGGATTGTTTCCTGCCCAATGGATTTTATGTGTGGATGTGCAACCAAGGTCTTTTTGTCAGAAAAACAACAGCCAGGTCAAGGACTGGGTGGTGTGCTGTTCTTACCGTCTCTTGGAAGAAGGTATTCCAAAGCATGATCCAGTGTATGTAAGGCCCATAATTTCCTACCAGAGCTTCTCTATTTTGTCCTTAGAGACTTTCAGCGATGGCGATACCCCTAGCAATCTATTACAGGGCTAAACTGCTGTTGGAAAGATTTCTACCTTTACCTGTGATGTGGACCCTGGAGTCCCTTTGCTACAATTGATGGTAATACTGCAGAGGTTGGCTGTCAGTAAGGGAAGGATCTGTGGGAAGGAGATGTTCAGGTGAAGAAGGGTAAGTTCAGAAGCAACTAGCTATGTGGTGCAGAAGTGGGCGATACCTTCACATCAAGGTGGATCATGTGGGAGAAGGTACAAAGGGAAGGTACAAAGGAAGAAGAACACAGAGCACCAACAGTAAGGTCAGGCAGTAACTCAGACACTGGGCTGTGGTGGAATAACAAAATACTAACAATTTGTGATGCTTTCTGCTCTACTTCACAGTGCTGCATCTTCCTGTACCTCTCCCCAAACTTTTGATACATTCCTCCTGGTCACTGCTCTGTGCTGACCCGCCGACCTGCTCCAGACTCTCTGAAGACATCAGTATCATCTCCATCTTCAGACTCCAGTTTGCCATTCTGCTTGCGGGGAAATATACGTGTTGATTTTACCCACGTCTAGCTAAATAGATATTTACTTGTCCATTCGCAGGCTGAGAGCATCATGAAATAGAGAACATCTGCTTTTGAATGTCTTGGCAACATCTAGTATAATATCAGAGCTCCAATAAAACAACAGAGACATTCCGCAAATGATAACGTAGCTGTGGAATGCTTGGGTACGAGTGTCCGGGGAACGGAGAGGCGCAGGCAGACCACGAGCGCGGGGAAAGGCCAGTGTGAGCTGGTAAATAGTTGGAGATTGGGTCTCACTCTACTGCTTGCCCAAGGCCTGGGCCAGCCCTGACAATGTAGGATCAAACTTGGCTTCTGTGGATGAGGATCAGGACTCTAGAGGTTTTTTTTCCAAAGTCCCCTCCTCATGCTTTGGATGAAGGAAGAACTCCAGAAGCTGATGTCAGCAGAAATGTCCTCACTGTCTCTATGGACAGTCATGCCGGGGATTATCACATAAGCATTGAAAGCAATGACAGCCAAGGGATGATGGACATATAGGGATGAAAAGGAGGGAAGGTGTCTCAGTGGAAAAAATATCAAAGACCTAATTTTCAGTTACATTTCCAAATAACGCTGTGCAATGCTTTTGGCCCCATCTTCACACTACGAACACGATAATAACAGCTGTCAAATCCATTGTGCCTTGCTTCTGCATTGCAGCTTTTAATTTTATTTAAGAATAACAGCAACTGGAAGCTGGCAGTGGGAGTCAGAGTTGTCATGTCATGTCTGGTAGGTCCATAAAACCTCAACCTGGATTTGATAGCTGGAGCTGTGAGTGCTGGCTAACGAACTCGGGTTCTTTACCAGGGCCATATGGGCATGGTTAGAAAATACAGTTGTGTGTTAAGGAGGCAGAGAGGTAAAATATTAATGCACTGTATTTTTTTCAGGCTTTAAAAAGAGTACAGACCCAAGAAGGGGATCTGTCTTCCACAAATTATAGTTCAAACAAATTGCTATCAAAATCAGCCAATTTTTCCCAAATAAAGACATCATTGTCAAGTCTGAAGGCTTCTTACCTTACAGTATCTTGTCTCGTCTATGAAACCTGTGCTTCCCTCCACACTAAATATTCTGTGAGTATCAGAGGTGTACCGCTTGGGGATGTACCAATCAAAAAGCGCTGTCTTTTTCTGCCAACCAAGCACCAGCTAATGCTTTTGCAATGGTTTGGCAGCTGATTGTTTCTAAGGCTGGGGATGCTCTGTCTCTGCCCTGAGCTGCGCCCCGCGCCACTGGGGCCACTGGGCACGTGTTAGAGACGGGCTCTTTGTGTCATGGCAGTGCCCCATCCTGCCGTTAGTTGCATAAGGGCAAACACCTGTACTTACTTAAAACCCCAGTGATATTTTTGACAGACCCCATTTTTGTTCCTTTTCTATTTTATAACCACGTCGCAGATCCCATGGGGGAGAACAATTTAGCTGCACATACCGAATTGCAGGACTGGGGCCTGACACCCCTCTGCTCAACTCCCAGTGTTCCTTGTTCTTTCTGTGTTATCTTTACCCTTCTCTATGGCCTTCTTTATCAATTGTAATTAATTCACTGAGCTCATTTGCCTGGGATTTATTTTCTCCCCTCTGGGTTTCGGGAGACTGTTGTCCTCTGAGCCCTTTGTTCTACGCACCTCACGTGTCTTCGTCTAATTTATATAATTTCTCATGCTTGGTGTTGTAATTGCCCGGTCATGTACACTATCTTCTCTGAGCAAGCTCAGAGGAAAATTTAAGTCAGTATTTTTTTAATCTAATTTAATTTAATAAATGAACAGAGGTACTTCTAACACTGTTCTTCTAGCTCTCAGTTGTTCCAAGCACAATTTTGGTTTTGCCTTTCTCTTGGCTGGCAGCCTTTCCCTCCTACTCACAGGTACCAATCACCTCCCAGATGGTTTAACTGATTAAGAGACAGAGTTCAGCTCAGAGCTATTGTTCTTCGCTTTGAAGGTTCCTGCCCCAATTTCAGACCCGCACGCTTGTCTGTTTCTTATAAATACATCGGTTGGTCTAATGGAGGGATACGGTCCCTCCTCACTACCTGGCAACATTTACCTCCTTAGACCATGAGCTGTAAGAGCATTGCTGGCACCAGCTACAGCGAACGCAGTTCAGGTCTAAGCCCAGGCTGCGGGTGGCAAAGGCACATCCATCCATTCTCTTCTTTATTGATTCAGATGAGGAGTCAGGCGGTTTGGTATTTGCTTCCCTCTGTGATCAACATACGAGAAACCAGCGGAAGGTGGGATAACCCACATAAAGGCAATATCTGTATCACTGAGAAGCTTTGTCCTGAAATGTGAGAGTTCATGTCCCTTCTACAAAGCCAGCTGGCCTTGAATGAATACAGACTGAAATGAAACTTTTTTTTTTCTTTTGTAAGCAATGAAATGTTCAAGCATCTTTCCCATAAAGGTAATGGAAAGGAGAAAGCTCAGCTACTTTCAAGACGAAGCTTGAATAATGTATGAAAGTGGTGATCTGACCAAGTTGCCTGAAATAAGAGGAAGCTGGGCAATGAAATACTGTTATAACTTTGCATTCCTCTGTTCTCATCTATCTGCATGGCTTCACAGTTGTAGCAGCTTAGCTGGATTAGGGTACGACAAGAGGGTAGGCTTCTGAATCGTCTGTGGATATATACTCATACAGCGGTTACAGGTGTCATTTCCACTTGTTAAAGAAAGCATCATAAAGTTCCCGAGTGGTGGGGAAAGTGGGACAAGTGGGGTGTAGAGCTGTGCCAGCACCTCCTCTCGGCCTCTCTAGTTTATTTAGTTGGCTCTTTTAAGCCGTGGGGTCTATTCTCTTAGCACCACTTATGAAAGCTGATTTGCACCTCCTCTCCCTTTTTTTCTAGTCAGTGTTCTGGCAGCTGCTGTGTGCGGCGATCGCTGGATCAATATTTTATGGTGCCTCTCCCTGATTCCCAAAGCTCTGCGGGATCCTGATGAGTATTTATTTTCATTTTGATTTGGTTTTTAATTGTATTTCCTTTGCTGGTGTTTGCTGCAATTAATCACCAGGATTTCGCCGCTGCGGTGCTCCCTGTTGAGTTTTGCAGTCCTTAGTGTTGCTGCTCTCCGCCGTGAGATACTTAACAGAGGCTTTGAATGCCTTTTGCTGATCTCTGGCTTGGGAACCTTTGCTTTCCATACCTTTCTCTCACTTACTGGGTCAAATGGTGCTCCTTGCTAGATGTGTTGCCATCGAAATGCAAAAAGTACAAAGGACACTGAAGGATAAATCTCTAACTAAATTTGGTGGGAGGCAAGCCAGCTTGTGCGCTGGGGATTGCTTTCTATTCTGAGGCAGTGAAAGCTAATAGTTCCAGACTGTTAATATTAATGGTTATGTCTTTATCTGCTTCCCTGATTGACTTTCCTTCTGCGTTTCAGCACTGGAAATTAGTCTGTATTAAACTTACTTTCGGGAACAATAGAAAATGGAAGAAGCTAAAAGAAATCATAGCTTCCATGGTTTTTATCATATTTTATAGTCCTTTATTTATTACTCTCCATTTATAACCAAACCCCCTATTTCTTCACAAACCTGTTTATATTAGCAACATTGGCTGTAGGCTGCCTTGGTTTTCTAAGGCCGAATTGATATTTCAAGCTGAAAGAAGGGAGGGAAAGAACAGGGAAAGAATGTGAGAAGAAGACGTATAGCGACAGAAACAGGCTGTCTGGGAGTCGGGGGGACTTAGATGGGAATGAGGAGCTTCAGGTCTTCATTTGCTGCAGCCAGGGTTTCAGGAGGGGTTTGAGCCTTTCCCTGCCAGTCCTCAAGAAAAGACCTCCAATAGATAAAAAAAAGTTTTGCTTTTTTCCTTTTCCACATGTTTTGATGTCAAAATGAACTCAGTTTTATAACACTGTATATTAATTCAGAGTGGCTGTGAAGACATCAGCAGTGTCATATAGGCAGGACCCAGTCTTGGTGAAACCAGCATTTTTGATATGCCCAATGATTTCAGTATTAAAGTTACAGGTTTATTTGGAAATCAGGCATGGTTATAATAATGCCATTTGTAGGAAAAAAAAAAAAAAGTTTTTTCTCCAAATGGTACTATTATGAAGGGGAAGGGAATGACTAGTGTCACATTTGTCTGGACTTGTTTCTCACAGGAGCAAACTCCTACAATTTAAGGCAAAATGTTCCGTCATTTTCCACTGAGCTGCTTTCCCCCATGGGGCTGTGCTCCTGCAGCTTGACTCTTCCAGGTCTTTTTTGCCTTCCCTGCCCACCGTCTCTCCCAGTTCATCCCTGAACAGACTCACCGAGCCAATTCCTCCACTCAGGGCTTGGTAATGCCATGGGAGTGGGAGAAGGATGGGATCCAGCTTCCATTAGCTGTGATCTCTGCTGTTACACCCAAGCCTTGCTGCTGAAGGGAAGGAATAGCAATACTTTAATGTTTAAAAACTTTACTCTTAAGTGGTTCTTTTGGAGTAGTATCTTTTTTACGGATAGGCCATAGACAGGAGGCACTGGTAGGAATAAGGCTTTGGCTTCAGCACCGCAGAACTGTCCCTTCCCCGCTTAATTTTCTTGTATCTGCCCCAGGATTAGTGCTCTCTGCAGCCCAAACACGGACAGGACGGGCTAGTGTGCTGGTGCTCTTGACGTAACGTCCTGTGCCAAGAGTCTAGGCTTGTTATCTGGGTTAAAGCGGCCAGGCTGCACGGCAGCGGTGAGAAGCGTGCTGTACAGGGTAGACTCGTTAGGTCTCTCTGCTGGCTCAGACAAATCTGCACACGCCTGGCGAGGTGGTTTTGGATTCTGCAGCAGAAGCAGAATACAAGCCTCTTCGGACCACGTGCTGCCACCCACTGGAATGTCCTGCCTAGCCTTTTCTACCTCCTGTTCAGACTGGAGTCACCAGTGGCATCCTGACCTGCCCAGCCAGGGCTCTCTGCTCACACAATAAGTCCTGGGCAGGGTAAAGGATTCTTCCTGGGTAGGTGAATTTAGCCCTAATTAGCTGTATCTTTTCTTTTTTTCTTTTCTAAACAATGGATGAGAGAGATGGGATTGAAATGAGTCCTACTCGCTCTTGCAGGAAATGCAAGGATATGAAAATATTCATGCTGCCAGGAGAAATGATCGCTCTTCGCCCGTGTTCTCTGCTCTCTGAACAGGACTGGCTGTTGTTATATTGAAAACAGTGAGTGGACATGGGAAAGGTTCAATATACCGTGAACGTAAGGCTGCCAGATGACAGACTGCTAGAGCAAAGACCAGGAAGAGGTGCACCAGAACACGCGCCTGGGGACCCAGGCTCTATTCCTGGCTCCAGAGGTGACCCAGCATGTCATCCCATTGACATGTTTTATCTAGCTTTTTCTTCCTGTCATTGGTTTGCACTGTTTGTCTAGCTTGGAAACAGGGTCGAGACCCTCTCTTACTAAGTGCTTGTTTATGCGCCCATCCCAAAGGACTCACCGTGACATCCAAGACTTGTAGGTGCTACTGCAAATACTACTGTTGGGAGATAAATGAAAAATAAGCTGCCATGTAGTGCAAGCGTGGAATGATTTCTGACGTGTGTCTGCTGAAAAATCAGCTGAAGTAGGCTCTTAAGCAAGTTGTCTGAAAACATTCACTTTGCAGGAATTCACAGCCAGAGTCCCATGAAATATTCAAGCCAGAGTTACTAGTTAATTAAATTGCTGTTGTGGTTTTTTTTTTTCCACAAGGCAGCAATAAATAGATCCCTTTTTATGAAAATGAACTATCAAAGTAATAATGCCATTGAAAATAAATGTTGTAACTGGTAATGATCTCCTGCTGCAAGATAAGTGTCAAGTCATTTATGGAAAATAAACACAGAGAGGAGGTGGGGAAACAGATTACTATCCTTTGGAGGTAACCTTCATCTGGGTCCAAACTCCAGTCCAGGAACATTATTGCCAATCTAGCAAATGAACATGCAAAGAAAATACAGAAGAACAAATGTAAAATGGGAAAAGGAAAAAGGAGGTACTAGCAGGCATGATGTAGAGCTTTGAAGGTGTGGTCTGAAGTCTCTCAAGTCATTCAAGAGATTCATGTTGACTTCCACGGACGTGGGATCAAGACTTACTGAAAAAAACTTGATTCCAATAGGCTCGGGAGAATCTGGCCTGGGACAAATAGGCAGTAATAGCCAAGCACATTTTTTCTTTCATAAAAGCTAACGTGTGGACTGTGCCATCAGTATCTCCTAGACTCCCACGAACTCGTGTGACTGAGGCTGCCCCCGTTGTCCTGTCACTTGGCACCACTGCATATTTGGGGAAATAAAGAAAACAGCTTGTCACCAAAGCACCGGTTACCTTGCCGATGTCTGGCTGCATGTGCCTGCTCGCATAGCCCTGGCAGCCGTTCCACACCCATCGCTGTGGTGAGACAGTTGCAAAGGCTGAAGCCCTTTGGACTGTTATTGCCAGCAGAAGTTGCTCTGGGGGACGCAAAGAAGCAAGCTGCGCCAATGCTGCCCCGTGCTTATGAGGACTGTAGAGAAGCTTGGGTTTTTTATATTGCCTCATGATCTTTGTGACTGTACAGACAAGGAAGCAGATAAAGATGCTCCTCTGTCACGCGGCGCAACACCTTGAAGCCAACAAAAGTTTAAGGGCTTAAGTTTTGTTTTGTCTTTTTTTCACTCGGGAACTGCAAGTCCTGCAGACCTTCCGCAACTTATTCAACTTACTGTAATCTCAGGAAAGAAGCATGCCAAACTGCTGTGAGGTCGTGATTTAACTGATATTTTCAATCCTAGGGTATCATCTCTACCATGCTAATGTATACTGAAGAACCATGCCAAAGATTAATCATGATGGACGATCCTTAAAATGCTTTCAAAATTGGTTTATTTCTGTTTACAAAGCTGGCCAGAAAGCATTCCTGTAACTTGTCTTAATCTCCTCTTTGGACTAGAAGCAAAATTTATTAACTCTAAGTCCCTTCAGAGACCTGACCTGCAGTCCCACCCTCTTTTAACATCAAAGCAAATCGAGGTTGTAAAGCAGCAGGAACAAAAAAATAAATTCCACAGGGAAAAAACATAAACAATTAATTTATTTAACAATAAATATTTTGTGTGATTTCTTAACGATTGCAACACAACCCCTTTCCTTCCTGCCGATTGTTTCTTCTTTTTTTCCATTTGCAACAACAGCAAAAAAAGTCATGAGGATCATAAACCGCTCCACTGCCTTTCACGCTTCCTTAACCGAAGCTACCACTTGGTGGAACGAACTGCTGATGGAAGAAGTGGGTTGCACACCTCTGGAAGTCCATGAGCTGCAAACCCCTGGAGGCCAGGTCTGTGTTGCGGCCAGCAGACCCCTGCTCACCCGCAAAGCTCTGCTCCTGAGACTGGACCCCACTGACCACGGGTCTGACCCCTCTAGTGCTGACAGTCAAAGTTTTCACACCAAGATGGTATGTTTTACCAGAAGGTAAAATTTAGTCAAACACATCTTATTGGTAAATTGGTAATTGGATGAAATTACATGGCCTCTGCTATGAAGGTCAGACCAAATAATCCAGCTTGGATGAACCAAAGAAGAGCTAAAGGTTAATCTAGCCCAGTGCCTCATTTTTCTAAGGCTTTAAAATATACATTTTATATACAATATGAGTATACAAACACAAAAAGTCTTTCACATAATTCCTTCTCAGCACCAGCCCCTTGTTCCATCCCTATACATAACCGCCGTGGGTTTTCATGATGAATTATGGACTGTTTGTGAAGACGCTGGTTTTACACCCCTGAAGGACGTAGCTGGATGTCAAGCTTTGGCCTCGCAGACCTGAAGTGCATCCAGCAGCTCTCGAGACAGGCACGCGTGAGACCCCGAGGAAGAGCAGCCGAAACAGTACCTCCTTCTTGCCAATGTCCTTCTTCTGGCCGGAGCTGCCAGCAAAGGTAGTTACTAGCTACTCCGTGTAGCTATTTCTTATTCCCACATCGTACTGATTTCATCTTTCACCCTTGTGATACTTCCAGGCTTTCTCTCCAAATTAGAACTTCAGCAATTTTTACTTGCCCTTCAAAAAAGCTAAACTTTTTTTTGGACGCTGTGTGTCTTTGAGCTGCAGGAGAGCCAAAGGAACGTAGACAATGATGGTCGCGCTCCTCTCTTTGCTGTGTCAGCCTCTTTCTCTTGGCTAATTTAAAAAATTCCCTTTCTGGTGCTTGAGGGCTGGGCTGTCACGCACCTCAGCTTTGATCCTAGGAGGTGAGTTATGCATATATTTAATTTTGCATGCTTTAGAAGCCTGTTCACTTCAAAGTTAAACACTTCAACAGGCTGTTTGTTGGATCAGGGTCTGCGTTTACCTTGCCTTATTCTGCTCGGTCATTTCCACAACTGCCGCTGTTCATCACTTACCTTTGGAAAGTATTCATAAAAGATTTTTCAAGCACAGTCTCTCCTCACCAAAGTTAATGGAAAAGCTGACGCTAACTTCGGTAGAAGCAGGATCAAGACTTTTCGTCCAAGGTTTGAAACAGGCATGTCTGTTTTGGATCAATTTTATTTCCTCCTCGAACTGTGTACTTAAGCCATTAGCCAGCTAGAGTGGGAATTCATCAGGAGATTCCCTCTCAGGCAAGATGCTTAGCTCACTTAAGAATTGCCGTCTGATTGTGGAGTTATCACCCGGTCCTTTTAGTCTAAAGCTTCTCCTTTCTTTGCTTCTACAAAACACCTGCACCCAGATCATTATTTTTGGGCTTCTCAAGCTATGAGTGCTTTTTTTCTTTTTTTTCCATTTTTCATCATGCACTTCCCATCTGCAGTGCAATCAAGCATGCAGTTCCTAATCTTAGGGACCATTTCAAAACGGTGATTTGTTGTTAGGAGCATGGAGCTTGTTGTTAAAATTTAAAGCAAGGGTATCAGAGTTATATCAGCTGTGGACCTCATGGAGGACCTTGGCAATGAGCTGCAGGCAGCTTCTGCCCGTGCCCCTCTCAGCTTTCTGTCATCTTCATCCCTTTCACTTCCTAACAGCAACCTGTGGGGCACCCCTGGCTGGAGGCAGTTCCAAAGTTTCTCACTGAAAAAAACAACATTTTGCTGCTTTTTCTGCTGAAAGGGCACTGTTCTGCACTGGGACATCCCTGGGGTCACAGTGCGACTAAATCAGCCTTCACGTGGGCGATGAACCAACCCCGTGGGAGGCCTGGGCAGCCACAGGAGGGTAACATGAGTCTTGTTTTCCCATGTCATGAAAAAAAAACAGGCTCAGAACTATTGCTGGGTCCCCCCCACAGTACAGCATTCGGGAGGTGACTGTGGTTGGGGTTTTGAAGACAAGCGTGGGTCTGCCTTAGCCTCTGGCAAATAACTGATGTTCTACATCTTTCAAATCTGTTATTAAAGATCCAAAAAAGAAGAAAAACAGTTATAGCATTTGAAAAATAAAGAGCTAACAAAGGCATTCATATTAGCAATATCCCTTATTCTTTTTGTCTTTAAATGCTGAGGGTTTAAGAAAAAAAGAAATCCTGTTTGACAGTCTCTTGAGTGGCACTACAGATGGGAAATAAAAAAGTTTCCTGAAACAAGCTGGAGTGCTTGTTACTGCAGTTGTTTTCAAAGTCCTGGGCTGCTCCCCTGCATACCAACCAAGACTGATGAATGCATAAAAGGGGAAGAGAATAAACAGCAACATTAGAAATGTTCTTTTCTATTTCTGGACCAGACTCTTCACCGCTGGAGAACAAAGCCATGGGCCATGCCTGTCAGTCGTCCCAAGCCCTGCAAACTTGCAGCAGCTTTGGGGTCTCTTGCGCCTGGCTGCCTTGCTCGGTTCCAGGTTTGCATCAATTTTGCAAAGGGCCTTTGTTTTACAAAAGTGACCTTGGCTGGCCAAACCAGACCCTCGTTGCATGGAAAGGCAGGGAGAGGTACAAACAGAAGAAATAAAACCAGAAGGAAAAGCTCACAGCAGCAATGATATGTTTTGTGTTATAGGAGGCATACGGGGCTTAGACAAAACCAGAGAAAGAAGAGGACGGTCACGTTGTCCCCAGTCTCTGGTTTGGTGTCATTAAAAAAAAGTAAAAATCCGGATGACAAAGGCCCATTGAGGCTGTTGTCTCAGGACATGGTTTGGTTTTCATTTTAAGGTGATGCTGATGCCAAAAGTTTCCCTGCCCTGCTCTCTTGCCTCTTCATCACACCACACTCCACGGTCTCCAAGCCTACACAAGAACTTGTTTTCTCCTGTTGACCAGTTCCTGATGCACTGGTTTCGGCTCACTGGTTTTAGGTGCCACACCACTCCTACTTAGAAGACCTCAACAGACTTGCTGGACAAACAGGTCTTATTGGTATCCTATTTACTTGCGATAACCATTCTTTCTGCCTTTAACTCTTGCTGCTCCCTCCATATACGCTCTTCTAGGAGATGCTGAGCAGAGCTTCTGCGTTCTCTGCAGCTGCGAGTGCCCTTCGTGCGAGAGCAGCGAGAGAAGCCCACCCCCTCCATGTCCCTGGCGCGTGGGCTGGGCGGCACCGCAGCAAGCCTTCCCTGCGCACCGCAATGCCTTCGGGGGCTGCGGAGGGAGTCAAGCCGTAGGAGGGGACGCTACCCAGATTTATGGCTTCTGCGGGATTGCCAAATACGTTGGGAAGATTTCCCTGCCAGATTGCAACTTCTGTTCTTCCCCATAAATTAACTTGCCTTCAAGAAAGATGTCTGCAAACAAAATTGTCTCTAATGAGTTTATTCCCGAGCATGTTTTGGAAAAGCATCCTTCCCCTTCGGCAGCACCTCCTACTCCTCATGAGCAATGTTTTTATGCAGTTCAGTTTGCGGTGGGGGCTTGAGGGGCACAAAAATAAGGAGAACTTTTACTCTAGGCAATCTGTGCCCGAGCGGTGTGTTGGGATAAAGTGGAGACAGGCAGCACTGGAAGCAGAAGCAAGGACCTTACACTGCCTGCGTCCCCTCCAGCCCTAAGAGGGGCAGCTTTACACCAGCAAAATGGCTCTTTGCACAGTGACTATAAAGGGTACTGAAAAAAAATCCAACACAAAACTCCTGCGATAGCTGGAAGGGTACATCCTGGGGCAAGAATGAATCCTGTGGGGTGGGTATTGATTTTTATTTGCGTATATCTGCGCTTTAATAATTATTTTGGTTGTGCCTGAATGCAAACGTTTCAGTTGGGAAACAAGCGTACTGAGCCCCTGACCCGTGCACCGGGAGGGGGAGGCACGGTGGCTGCCCAGCACTACTAACCCATGGGAACACGGTGGGTCCCTCTCCTCTCTCCCTCCCATCACTTCCAATTTCCACCAAACAGGAGCTTTTTATTAATAGAAAAGTTTCTGAGCATGTATACCACGCTATTTTCCACTCAGATTCTCAGAAAAGAATGAGGTTGCTTAAATCCTTTAAGATTTAGTTACTACACTCAGGTGCCTTTGAAAATCCCAGTTTTATTTAACAGTATTGTGAGTTTTCTAATTTTCTGTCTACCCTGATTCACACGTTAGCGCACGTGAGTCCCTGGCAGAGAGGGGGCTGTACATTTATTTAGCAGTGGAAACAGTTAGCTTTTGCCTGAAGACAAGGAGTTGTGTTACAGGGCTTGTGAAATTGCTACGTGTTTTGTCACACTTGAATTCATGAAAAGTCATGAAAACAAAACCCAGAAGACCATGAGCGGTCTCATTCTTTAACTGAGCAGTCCCCCGAGTGAATCAGTCTTCAAACGTGTTCCTGGAAATTGGGGCTACCTGAAGTGCAGGCTGCAGCTCGGATGCCTGCTCCCCTGGTGCAACGCAAAGGCATTTGATGGGCACCAACGCGTTGACACTTTGGTTGGAGCTGTACCTAAACCAGCTCTGTTTGCTGCTGCCCAAGGCTTGCAGGTGGCCACGGTTTCTGCCGGGCTTCAAAACCTGGCTGCTCTCCTGGGGGAGGGAGCAAATGCACTTCCATCCCCTGGCACAAATTTAGTCTCGCTACTTCAAAACGCATCAGCACCACCATCCAGGTAATAAAATTGATGCATGAACCGCTGCGTAAGTCGCTGATCGGTGCAATATAGAAAGTCAAACTACGTGTATAAAATAATCCCTTCAGCCCTTAAAGCTGTGTGAAATCCCTCTTTGGCTAGAGAGTCCTTTCTAGAGCTGTGAAAGATTTTCTGGCTACTTTACTTTAAATGGAGATGTCTTCAGAAAAGATTTCCTGAGGTTGAGGCGGAAAAAAAAAGTTACTAAAGACAGAGAATCAAAGACCCAGCAGATAATACTGCAAAGACCTCGTATCCATATGGCTCTGAGCTGCAGTCAATTTTCTTCTTTAATAGGATTATTTCTTTGTCAGATATTTATATTCTTCTGCATGGAAAGTTTATAGAACATGCAGCATTGATATATTAGTGCCAAGCAGATTTATGCATTTAGCTGCTCAAATACTCATTGTAGCCCTGCTGGGAAGGGAAGATTTTTCTCAACTTAATAGCCTTTTTCCTTATCAGATATTCATTTAAATGGTTTGCCTATAAATACAGGACATGTTGAGACATGTACGCTATAAATATTTCAGGAGATTTATGCTTGCATTAGGCATTCCTTTAGCTGGACATTAATGTATTGCAGCTACTACAGCCAATTTAAAACAAAAACAATAACTCTAGTTATTGATAATAAAAAGTTCACGTGGTTTCAGAGAAGCAAAGCACAGCCCCTCTCCCTCCCATCGAAGGAGGGTTGCGTGCGTCTCAGCATGTGCCCACCGCTCAGCTACAGCCCTCCTTGCCTTGTGAGACTTGAAGATGGCAAAGAGATGGACGTGTTCTCAGCTGCTGTCAGACGTGGTGGACACTTGCCTTCTCGTAGCGTGCCAGTTGAGCAGTACTTGCAACCAAAATACAAGGAGACTCGGCAAAGCCAAGCCATGAAAGTGCAGGTTATTATCAACTTTTAGCCCCGGTGTGTATGCCAGGTGAACAACTGGACTGTGTTACCTCTGTTATTTGCCTGCAGAACCTGGAGTTAGGTGTCTGTCTTAAATTAATGACTTAGCATTCCCCCCGTCAAGGGTGAGACACAAGCTCCTTCAGAGGGCATTTAAAATGGGATTCATTCCCCCTTGAAGATGCCTACTTATATATTTACTAGTGCCTACACGACCTGTCGTGGTTTGACCCCAGCCAACAACTAAGCCCCACACAGCCGTTTCGCTCACTCGCCCCCCAGCAGGATGGGGGAAGAGAATTGGAAGGGTAAAAGTGAGAAAACTCATGGGTTGAGATAAGAACAGTTAAATAATAGAAATAAAATAAAATTATCATTAATAATAATAATAATAGTAATGAAAAGGAAAATAACAAAAACTAAACCCCAAGCAAGACAAGTGTTGCAAATGAAGACAATTGCTCACCACCAACCGACCGATGCCCAGCCAGTCCCCGAGCAGCGGCTCCCCTGCCAACCTTCCCCCCAGTTTTATTGCTGAGCATGACGTCATACGGCACGGAATATCCCTTGGGTCAGCTGGGGTCAGCTGTGTCCCCTCCCAACTCCTTGTGCCCCCCCAGCTACTCACTGGTGGGGTGAGGAGCAGAAAAGTCCTTGACTCTGTGTAAGCACTGCTCAGCAATAACGAAAACATCCCTGTGTTATCAACACTGTTTCCAGCACAAATCCAAAACACAGCCCCATACCAGCTACTACGAAGAAAATTGACTCTACCTCAGCTAAAACCAGCATGGACCTATTACACAAGGTGTGATAAATTTGACTGTCAGGTACCAGAATGAGTAAAACAGAAAAAGAATTGCAACAGGATATTGTACTTCTTGTATAGAATAGAATAACGAGAGCAAGACCCCAAAAGAACACAGTAGAACAAGACCCTCAAATGGTCTCATCATCTGCATGGTATTTAAGAGCTCCGAAAAAACCTGCACATGTTACTCAGCACTTTTTTTCATCTATGTGTTTCTTTAGATTGGCTGTGAAATGTGCAGCTGCTTCCGAACACCGCAGAAATGGAACAGACATAGCAGGAGGAAACATGACAAAAGCCCCAAGGAAACCATTTCAAGAAGAGCCCAAGGTTAAATCTTTACTGGAGGAAGCTGACTGATAGGAAATTGAAAATGCAAGGTGACAAGTGGCATGCTTTTAAGTAAATCAAAATCATTGCTGACGCCTTGCTTTAATTTTAAAGCAGTGACATGTCTGATCATTTTGAATGTGCATTTCAGAGCGGCTGTGAACACCCGTTTCTTTGGTTCAAGCTGTGCAGGTAAAGGTTAAGTGGTCCTCTCAGGTGCACAGCAGAAAGGCTTTTCCTCCTGACAGCCTACAGGTGCTTGCGATATAGGTACTTGTTACTTTTTTTGCTTTTTAACTTCCTCCTTTCACAGACAGTGATCCCACATACAAGTCTGGGGGGCAGGTACTAAGGTTTGGTTGCTTAGATGTAGACACGTGTGTGATGCCCTTTGAGACACCCCGAAGTGATGCATCTTGCTGGCAGCCACTGGTCCAGACGGATGTGGGTTTTCTGCAAGAGCTGAGTCCCATCTGCTGGCCCTGGGAGATGTCCTGGACTAGCAGACAAGCACCACGAACGGCAGTAGGCAGCTGTGCTTGGGTAACCGAGGCACGCCTGGGTTTTTAATTGTGCCAGAGCATCACTGCTTGGCACGCTGGAAAGGAGCATCTGCGTACCACCTCCGACACCTGTGCTGTCAAACAGGGGTTGTCAAGCACTGGAACAGGCTGCCCAGGGAAGTGGTGGAGTCCCCATCCCTGGAGGGATTTAAAAGCCGGGCAGACGAGGTGCTTAGGGACATGGTTTAGTGGTGGACTTGGCAGTGCCAGGTTAATGGTTGGACTTGATGATCTTAAAGGTCTTTTCCAACCTCAATGATTCTATGATGATTCTTTAAGGTGCACAAGGGCACGGTGTGTCTGAGCACAGTGGTATCTCCAACCCCACCTCTCCTGGAGCCATTCACTGACCAGCAAATACTGACTCATCCTCAGTACTGCCACTGTATCTACAGGACCACACAAAGCCTACGTGCCCAAGAGGTGCCCAGTGGTACCCCAGCATCAAGCTGATCCCCAAACCCAGGGCTTCAGCAGGCCATAGAAACTGAGGCGTGTTTCCAGCATTACAGCTGAATTTAGACATCTTATCTTACACTGCTGCAGCCCTTGGTACTTCCACTGTGACTAAAAGGAGTCGCTCAGTCTTCAGGGAGCCATTCCATTCCCTTTAATTAGGAATACATCCACTTAACTCCCCCTAAGCTCTTCCCCATGGCAATAGGGATAACAGCTTACAATCGTACCTGACTTCCACTACGCCGCTGCGTGGCTGCACCTGATCCCAGGCTGGGGAAGCTATGTAGGGTGGGTTTAGCTGGACAGCTTTAGTCTTGCGTCCCGTGATTTAGAGAGGTATCGACAGACCACCGCTCCAGGGTCTGGAAAACAAAATAAAAAGGTGTGCGCATCCCACCGCGGGCTAAACTCTCTCCATCTGTTCTGCAAACACGTGCTCTTCAGAGCCAACCAGCCCTAACCAGAGGCTGGTTTGCTTTGATCGTGCAGGGAGCCTCCACCCTCCCGCGAGCAGTTTGTTCCACGGGTTAATCACACTTGCTGCTAAAAGCGTAGGGATCATCTCTAATTTGGGGTCTTTTTTGGCTTCAGCTTCCAGCCATGGTCCTTGCCACCCTCCTCTGCTAGATGTAACAGCCATTAGGTTGCGGCACTAATGTACCGTGATCAAATCGCCTTGTGAGCCTCCTCTTCAAAAAGTTACAAAACGGAGAATTTTAAGGCACGGAAAGGTCATTATTGTGGTGCTGGAGTTTTTCAGCCTCTTCCATCTTTCAGTAAGGGAAGAGACAGCAGGTTTGGTGTCAGAGCTCCTGGTGCTGTCTGGGGGGACAAGTCAGGCACCCCCAACCTTTTCTTGCTGAATATTAGCCCAGTCTTTGAGAACTGATTTTTTTCCCCAACTTTCAGAAAGTTTTCAATTAGATGTAATTAATTGAAATTAACTTTTTAAAGATTTTGGTTTTTTTTTTAACTTTCAGTTTAATTAAACTAAAGGTTTTTAATTGGATGAAGAGAATGTCATCTAAACTATAATAATATTTGCTCTGATCGCAAAGGGGTTTAGTGTCTGAGGAAATGGGAGCAGCCAACAGGAGCAGCAATAACAACCCTAGGAGCTGCGTTCGAATCCTTGATTCTCTTGTGTTCAAATTATTTAATTCAGGCTATGGACCTTTCTGTGGAATATTTTTCTTTTTAACTACTGTTTCTGGATCGCCAGGACACTGCCTGTGTTACCAGGTGCCTAATTCAAGCAGTCTCACATGCCTGTGGGGTTTCACTGGTGTCTGCTTTAGACGGTAAGAGGTAAGAAAGAGCTGTTTCTAGACCCAATAAATCCATTTTTCCAACTGTACCTTGTGGTTCCCAAGTACAAAGGAAAACAATTCTTAAAATGTAAAAATATCTCTCTTTGCGACAAGCTTTGTTTTCTTTTCAGTGCTAAGGTTGCGTCTCTTGCCCGCTTTTTCAAAGAATGTGGCAGATATGCAGAGTTTTAAATAATGAAATTGTGAAAAAAAATTGCAGATGAAATGTGTAATGATTCAGACAAGACCCTATTATCTTAACCCAATTTCATTAGCAGCAATATAAAATTGTTTCTACTTACTCAGCCTTTCTTTTTTAATGAAACTTGGTGATCTGGAAAGTTAAATGTTTGTGTTTAGGCATCCAATTTTGTAGATCGTCTCATGACCTGATCCTGCAATATCTGTTGACTTCTCGGGCTCCAGTTCAGCACGTGCTTAGCTTCGAGCACCTGAACCATGGAAAGGAGAACTGTCCTACCAGGTCCTGGGTGCCCACCTCAGTCTCACCCATACCAGGAGGGGACGTGATTTCCTCTGGGTGGCTTTGCAGTGACACTGGAGCAGAGGACAACTGCAGTGGTGGCAGGGGACAACTGCACTGGAGCAGGGGACCAGGAACGGGATAACAACCCTAGGAGAAGGGAAAAGGTGGTGACAGCATTCTCCTGGTGTGAGAAGTGACCAAGAGTTGGTGGCTGTAGCACATCACACCGTGTCCACAAAACAGTGTCTTATTGCGCCCAATGCGCAGATGGACACAGCCGTGTCCAGGCAGGAGGCAAGGCAAAACACCTCCTCTTGTTTATTTGGGGAAACGCCAGCTCAGTGCAAGATCTACAAAGAGCTGGACCAGAGCAGTTTGTGGTGGGAGGGCCACCATTGCCCTTGCAGCATCTCTCCATCCTTGGTCCCAGGACAGAGTGGCCCCATGGTCCGGCAGAGCAGTGCCGGGGACACCGTCCTCTGGGAAGGGGCTCCCAGTGCATCCCCCATCGCACCCTCCCACGGGTGCCCTCTCGGGCTCTGCTCCGCTGAGCAGAGACACCCTCCCAGCCGGTGCTGAAAGGTGTGCTGAGGCTACACCGATTATTATGCTCCCAGCTCACGCTGCTCCTCCGTGGTTACTAAAATATTCATGTCTGGCGCAGGGTGCTGGAAGGCCGGGTAGCACGTTGTCATAATAAAACGATACTGAATTTTACATGTCTACTTCTTTTTTTTTTTTTTTTTTTTTTTTTTTTCA